>BGNK01001967.1:29570-116254 GCA_003297005.1 Symbiodinium sp. clade A Y106
CGAGGTAAGGTTGCGTGGGGCGGAGTGGGGTTGAGTAGGGTTGAGTATCATGGAACTGACGCCGAAGCTAGTCTAACTTCTGGGCGCCGCCCCAGCGGGGTCGGCGGATACATACACATCTACCTCCGTACTTGGCAGCATTCAAACCACTCTTGTGCCGAAGTTTGTACGAAAGGACCTATTTGGTTAGTGCACTCGGTCTCATCGTCGCAAGCGTCGTCGTGCTGTTGTAGTTTATCGAGTTCGCGTTGCAGTTCGAGTTCTAGTTAGGTCTGGCTCTAGCTCTAAGAGTTGCTAAGTTTGAAATTCTCGTGCTAGTCGTAGCTCCCATTGAAGTATGTGCAGTTGTGTTTGTAGTTGTGGCAGCTTCAGCAGTGGCCCTAGGAGTAGCAGTTGCAGTAGTAGTAGTAGTAGTAGTAGTAGTAGTAGTAGTAGTAGTGGTAGTGGCAGTAGCGGCAGTAGTAGTAGTAGTAGTAGTAGTGGTAGTGGTAGTGGCAGTAGCGGCAGTAGTAGTAGTAGTAGTAGTAGTAGTAGTAGTAGTAGTAGTGGTAGTGGTGGTAGTAGTAGTAGTAGTGGTAGCAGTAGTAGTAGTAGTAGTAGTAGTAGTAGTAGTGGTAGTGGTGGTAGTAGTAGTAGTAGTAGTGGTAGCAGTAGTAGTAGTAGTAGTAGTAGTAGTAGTAGGAGTAGCCGTAGTAGAATTAGAAGAAGTCGTGGCAGCAATGGAAGCAGTAGCTTTGGTGTTGTCCACCTTCCGACTTGAAACCATCTGTTTCTGTATGCAGCATGCTTTAGCTCTTCGATGCGAGGCGTCACCCTACTACAGCCCCATTCAGGTCAGGTCCAGGAGCAATAATGTTGACTACTGTAGCACCGCATACATGCATACGTGCACATACACATAAACAGTCACACAGTTGCATAAAGATGTGGCCACAGGAATTACCGGGACATGTGGTTAAACGGCAACTGGACACGCACGGGCACATGCACACATATCTGCGGACACTTGTATCTCTCTGTATGCATGTAAGCATGTAAGATATTCTTGCGATGCTATCACGTTTGCGGCATGACAAGCCGAGGCAATAGTGCGGCATCATGGAGTCATTAGAACCAGAGTCATCAACGCCAAGAGTGCTTGTGAATGTGATTGATACTGCTGCTACTTGGATAGACCATGCATATGTTATTCAGGCCTTTGGGCTTTGTTTCATTTCTTCGGTTCTCTCTCGTGAAGCCCGGAGCCCTCAGAAATGGGAGCTGTGGACGCTTTTTGGCAGGACTTTTTCACGGAGTCCCTTTACCAGAACATCTGTCCCCGGCACAGTCCGAGGGTCTGCTGAATGTTACATTTCCTTGCAAGTTGCTTTGCTTCACCACACATGGCAAAAGCCTGTCTGAGTTCTCACGTGATGCCATCGGACGTCTGGGGTTGAGCCGAAGCCTGCACATACAGTCTCTTTGTCTCGGCATGTGGCCCTCAACCTATAAACTGCCGTAATTATGAAGATGGAAGGCTCGCAGACCCTTGTGCTTCAGGTCGAGGCCTCTTCGAGAAAGACAAGATTCTCTTCTCTTTCGCCCTGTGCATCCGGATCATGAAAGGCCAAAGTGAGCGTTTCTCTCGGGCTGGAGTCTAGAGTCTAGAGGGTTTGGTTTTGCTTAAGGCAGGATTGCGCAGGACACGTGAGCGGGAGCTGAGCCCAGCATGAGCGCTGCAGATCCGCTATCCAGGCCTCAGTTTCCTTGCCGGCAGGCGACAACCGGATCGATGACAGCGAGTTGCGCCCCTTGTAAGCAGCGATGGACCTGCTAGGAAACAGTGGCCTTGTCTATGAGGCTTGGCGGAGTTTCTGTTGCTTTAGTTGCTTGCTAGCCGCTAGCCATTCCTCTCCGAATTCTTTTCGTCCGGGAGGGCACACCACCTAATCTAATGCCGGCTGCTAGGGACAAGCATGCCTCAGCAGTGTTTTCGTACATACATTCGATGAACATGTTATATACATATATGTATGTATGTATGTATGTACACATAGATGTGTAGCCATGACAGGTGGATGGTTTGGATTTTGGATTGGATGGGAAATGGGATTGGAATGGAATGCACTGGAAAGGAGAATGGATGGGTGTTCGTACGTGCGGATATACAAGACGTCTTAACATATGTATATATATGTATGTATGTATGTATGTATGTATGTACGCATGTATGCAAGTATGCATGTGGTGGATGGATGGATGGATGGATGGACGAACGGACGGAGGAATAGAGAGCACGTTTGAGTTTCACATTTGCAGCCCCGTCGTGTAATGACATTTTCACAAGGTGGTCTGACCGTTCTGACATTGGCATACCGGCTTTTCGGGTCGCTGTTGAGATTTATGATTTCCCGTTGCTGATTTTGTATACCATGGCTCAGGATATCTGCTCGTTGGGCCCACTGCGGACATGCTGGAGAAGGGGCCCATGACCGGACTCTGGTTTTGTGGGGTTAAAAATGCTGCCTGAGCCGTTTTCAAGCCGCGGCTGAACCTTGAACCCGCGGAAATATTGAGCCAAGAGTGCCTGGAGAAGCTCGAGACGGCTGACACAAGAAACGACAAGTGGCACTGTGTTGTGAGTCCTTCGGCTGCAGGATCCCAGCTGATTGGGCGCCTGCCCGAGGTGAAAGCTTGCAGAATTCGAACCGAGCCGGGGCATGTTCATGTTCGCCCCTTTTTGGATTCAAAGGATGAGTATGGAAGGAGACTTCCTCCATTGCCACTGGATTCCGAGTAGGCATGCTTCGCGATGCTGCAGTGTTGCTGCAGGTTGCTTCAGAGTCATTGAGTACGGCTACAGCAGTCAGGGTGAAGCATGCCGCCACAAGAAAAACGGAAAGACGTTACGGAAGTTGTCCCTATAGTCACTGTCAGATAGGATACTGCAATGTACAACAACGAGGTTGGACCTCAACGCTGGAACGAGATTCTGACGCTGAGTCGCCTATCGGCTTTCTCAGGCCTGGGGGATACCCACCTGCTTTGACGAGATGTGGGTCGCGGGGTGTAGAACTGCAGAGTACGATTTGGGGTCTATAAATTATAAGTTCATGGGTTGACTGGTTTAAGATAGGAACCCTGCAGACTAGGGTCGATTTGCTGTGTCTTCTCACGTATTCGTGCATGCAAAGCACATGCATATTAGTGGCTTTGGGGCCGTATACCTCCCTAAGAAAAGTTGAGATGCAGTAATCATGCATGAGACTCATGAAGTGACATCCATATATATATATATACATACAACATATACAACATATATATATATATATATATATATATATTATATTATATTATATTATATTATATTATATTATATTATATGTGCGTATAAATGCACAGAAAAGGATGTAACCTATCTACATATGTAGATGTGTATGTATGTATATAGATATACACACATACACGTTTTGGTCACATGTGTAGGTCCATCTGCAACCAGGCCCTTCCGCAGTTGTAATGCTTGGTGAGTTTTGACCTGATCGGGGTGATGGTTCCTCGCTTCTGCGATTGGGTTTCACATCCCAGTTGCTCTCTTACGGTGGCTCGAACGAAAAAACACAACATCCCTGTGTTGAAAGTTCAGGCTTGGCCACACACGATCATCCACTTCAATCCTTCAGCTGACCAGGTTTCGAAAGCTTCGTGCCCGTGAACTTGGAGGCCTGGACGTTACCTGTACTATTGCTTTCTGTGTCTGGATCTCTGCTATGGTTGTTGTAATTCGACTGTTTATATTGCTGGGTGCTGTGATCGCCGGTATCTGTTCTTTGCAGGCGAAAAGGCGCGGGATGATTTCTCTTGCCCCACCTAGTATTGAGGATCTCAGGTCAAGCCGCGCCTAACCAAATGCGAGCGGGTCCGCTTGAAGCACCGAAAGCCTGAAAGTTAAACAATCCAGCCAGGGCCTGCTTCAAAGCTCTGGCATCCATTACGACTATATATCTGAAAGGTTTTTGCATACTTAGAACTTAGACTTAGAACTTAGAACCTGGACCAGGAGGGCTCCGAGGGCCTGGGGCTTTGTCTTGTGGCAGTGCACTATGTATTGAGCCATCAGAACAAAGGATAGCGGCTAGAGCGGCTAGAGAACACCGCTAGGGTGCAATGTCACCCCTCATGTTCTCAGCATGAAGAAGCTCAGAGATAAATCCCGCACCCTAACCCGAGGAGTTCAAGGCCATCTATGATTCCGTGGAAGCTGAGAAGGCCATTCCGGCTTCGAACTCATGACTTGTGTGTGGCAACCTGTCGAATCTTGCACAACCCTGAACTGTCCTCTTCCTGTCCAGATTTCCAGCTTGATTGGCAAAGCTTGCTTCATTCACCACGGCATACAGATGCTGAAGCCAGTGCAGAGCGAGGCAGCAGGCTGCAGGATCCACGATTCAGTCTCAATCGGAACAGCCTACACCCCGACGAAGCCGATTCCAGATCCACGCGCCCGAAACGATATGCCTCCTTGGTCAAGGAGTCTCTCCCGGAACCCTGGGAGTCGAAGTCGGGGGCTACAGGATGTGCCATACTACATTGCTCCAACTGCTGGATGAGGGACGATGGCCGTCGAGAGAAACGGTCGTTGTCATTACTAAGTGTAAGGTACGAGTCATGATTTTGGCCATGAATGGCAGGCATCGCTATCCAAAGGGCCGGTAGTGGCATCCACGAGCACGATCATGGTCAGACTGTTGCTACTGTAACATCTATTGTGATGCTTTAGCTATGAGTTTTGTGTTCTGCTGGTAGCCAAAACGGGCTCAGGCAGTCTTGGACACGATCTTCGCCTAATGTATGCACTTGCTCAAAGGTAGCAGCAACTGGGCACCAGCGCAACCAGGAGACACCTTAGAAGGAAGAGATGATGGTTAGATAGCGCGAACGAGAGCAAATAGCAAGCCCTCCTCCTTCGCTGCTGCCGCCGTCGCTACAAGTAACATAGGGCGAATAAGGCAGGTGACGTTCCGAATGTCAGTCTGTCTTGCTTGCGATACCTGTTGTTGGATGCTGACAATACGATGGCTGATTATTCGGAAGCAACCAGTATCTTCCGCCCGGAATCGTACAGTTCCTACAAAAGCACAGGCACTGGCTGTCCGTTTGCTCACTGCGCGTGCCTCTTGTAGCCTCGAGGCTGACACCGATGCAACGCCTTTGCCATGCCGCCACGTTTCTTGAAATGTGGTCTCTTGCATGCAGGCATGGAATTTGGGAGAATCTCCGGTGCAGCTCAATAGTCGGAACAAGGTTTGGGGGTGGTGAGGGTGCTTCACGTGCAAAACATCCGCCCTCGTTCCGGCAAGTTTTGGAAGCCTGGATGGGTCTGCAAGGCGGTTGCACGTGCCCTGCCATATGCTCGCATGTCACTGGTTCAAGATCTCGTCACCGTCAGATGTGCCTTAACGTGCGACAGTGCTATTTCTTAGTTTACAAGTCTTGAGAACCACAGCATAGTATCCGTCGAGCAGTATTATCCTGTTCGTTGATCAACAACCTTGTCACTCAGGATTGGAACGCACTGCACAGTAACAATAGCAGTCGCAGTGGCAGTGGCAGTAGTAGTAGTAGTAGTCGTCGTGGTGGTGGTGGTGGTGGTGGTAGTGGTGGTAGCAGTAGCAGTAGCAGTAGCAGTAGCAGTGGCAGTAGTAGTAGTAGTAGTAGTAGCAGCAGGAGTAGCAGCAGGTAGTAGTACTGGTAGGAGGAGGTCGAGCATCAGTCGCATGGCAATAGTTACTAAGAAAGACGGATATTCAGCTATACTTGCTAGATCGACATCTACCTGTTTTGCTTGTGTTCATTGTCGCAGGCGTTGTCCTGTGTGAGCTCCTGCCATGTTGGCCATTGGGCAGCCACGTGACAGTCTTCCTGCACCAACAGCTGGGCCCAGGCCTATGACGATGGTTCATGAGTGGCACGCGTAGTCATGATTCCGCAGGGTCAGCATCATGAACTATCAAGTCATGGTTGGCTAGTTGAAGATCAGTGACATACAGTGCATCACCGTCATCATGATCACCATAGCAATCTCCGCACTGGAGGCAGCATGCCGCCAGTTTCACGATTGCGAAGGGTGCTCGAGTTGGCTCCTGCTTTGCGCAAGCTGGTCTCCGCCTACTAGGCCGGCCTCACTGACTGCAAAAGAGAGAGATGTGTGTCAGGGATCCATCTGTTTAATTTTCTCGAAGCTCTGGAAGGGAAACTGCTAGAGCAGTTGTTAGAGCCTGGAGATGGACTCCAAGAGTTATAATGATGTTGATCGTTTTCATTGTGATCATGTCTGCAGTCTACCACGAGGTTTTTGATGACTTGGTGTTATCAAGTATTTGCTGTTCGGTTGTGCCGGTCTGGCTCGGCTCTCCACGTATTCGTTCTGTCTTGGCTCTTCGATCCTCGGCTTCTTGTTGCCCTGGAGTCGTTTTTTATGTTGGGGGGGGGTTCTCTTGGTCTCTTGGCTTCTTCTGTGTTCTTTGGCTTCTTGGCTTTTCCTGTGGCTGGGCTTCAAAAGCAGAGATTTGCTAAAGGAAGGAACACAGGACAGCAGGAAAGGAGGAGGAAGGGATGAAGGAAATCATGCGGACCCCCATTGCTCAGAAACCCGATCATTGCTGCAGGAGCATATTCCGGAATCGTATCGGAGCTATACTGAAGTCTCCAAAGCCCTTTGAAGCTTCACAATCTGCTTGGAATCTTGGAAAAGAGAGAGCGAGAGCGAGAGCGTGCGTGTGCGTGTGCGTGTGCGTGTGTGTGTGTGTGTTTGTTTGTTTGTGTGTGTGTAGACATGTATATGTATGTATGTCTGTCTGTATGCATGTACAGTTTTGGATAGACAGGTAGATAGATAGACAAGCTGACAGACAAACACATAGGCAGATAGGTAGCTAGATAAATAGGTAGATAGATAGATCTACCAGATAGATACATAGAGTTACTGTGCAACGGTGAATACATCGAAATCCTCAGATTTGAGTCCGTATCTGATCAGAACACGACTTCGTATCAGCACTGCCCTTACCCCTGTCCTTAACTCAAGATTCCCTGTGGTCCCTGGACCGTAGACTCTCGTCGGACCTCCCAGTACCCTGTGCGCTTGGTTGGCGCCGCGGTGTCCGACGAAATTGTCAGATTCAGGCCAGGTTTTTTGTTATCCGGCTGACGGTGTTCCGACCAACAGGGTCAGGGTGAATGTCTTACGGGTTCTTGATCTGACAGATTTCAGTTTCGGTTTAGGCCCCATGGCTTTTAGGGATCGTTCGGGACGATTGGAAAGAAGCTCAAAAGGAGCTGTTCGGGAGCATCCATGCACGTATGATTCCGGCATCATCTTGCACAGTCAAATATACGAAGCGGATACCAATGAACTTTAAAGCCGACCCTTATTGAGGGTGAGATTTCGAGCCATGTGTGTGTGTGTTATCCCTGTATCAAAGGGCTAGGCAACAATGCAGGTGGCTGGAGTGCAGCACAGAAGTCTCCAGCCAACGAAGACACTTCTGTGTATGCAGTGCAAACGTACCTGCATGGTGCACATGGGGAGAGTTACTCCAGCTTGTGGCCATATATCATTCATGTCTGAAGCTGTGAGTGCTTGTGAGTGGTTTGCTTGCATGCTTGAAGCTTGAATACGACTGTGAGCATGTGTGCAGCAAACTTTCCTGCAGGTTATCAGATGAGCCTTGAGACCAGTTGTCCAAACAATGACATCAGCAGATTAGTAGCTCTAGGCATAGGTATTGGAGAAAAAAGGATGACAAGAAGGACAAGAGCCACTTCCGACTGCCATATAGACCTCGAAATCTACAGCAAGAGCCCTAAAATGCACCAAAGATGAACTTCCAATTTGCAGACATGTCCTGAGTGATCCAACACGCACACCAAGAGTGATTCAACAGTGTGGTTATGCAGCTTGTTTCCATCGAGCTTTGTTTACTACTTGCACCTGCCCCGAAATTTGGACAGGATTCCGGAAAGCATCCAGAAACGATCCCACAGTTTGAGGCATTGCCTGGTGAGATTCGTTTTCAACCCGCTGACACAGGCTGTCCGCAACCTCAGCTAGAAGCCTCGAGTTTCTGACCGAGCTAACTCGACTTTGTCTCTCAGAGTCTGGTTTTTGGAGTCTTTAGTACAGTAGGATTAAGCCGGCAGGGCATGCAGAACAACGGTCCAGCAGGCGCCGCGAAACAGATGATGCTCCCGGCAAAACTCCAGCTGTAACTGGCAAGATCCATTTCGCGACAGCCAGCTGAGCAAGGTCGTTGCCTTGTTGAAGCGGTCGACGCTGAAACTGATCCATGTACATGACCCAGAACTGCTGAACGAATGATAGTGAGCATGTCCATCCTGACTCGTCTAGCATACTCGCTCTGCTTGCCTGCTAAATCTTGTCGGCATTCGTACTTCTCTACCCACGTCTTTACCACAACAGCTGCGTTTTGCTACCAATCCATCAACCCTGCACCTGTAGTCCTAAACTCCTAAACCCTTGCTGCGAAGAACTCAAAGAGAAGGTAACCCCAAATCCTCAAAACTCCAACCTCGCCCGTGCCCCAACCCGGCCCCCTCCGCCCGTCCCGACAGGCGGCTGGAGGGAAGCCCTCCGACATCGGGGCGTAGCGGTTCTCGAGGGAGTTCTGCCACAGGTGGAACTGAAGGCTCGGGAAGCTAGGCTTCACGCATCTAGTTTGTGCCTAGTCACCTTCGCGATTTCTTGTATGGCAGAGTTGTCAGCCAGCGTTAGCCATTGTACGCAACAAATCAGTGAGGTCGTTCCTATAGTTTGCGGCTCTCAGGTTTGGGGCTTATGGAGCTGAAGTAGGATTGGAGTTTGTGATGGTGGGCGGAATAGGTTTATGTTGTGTTGTGATTCACGCGGTATCAGGAGGCTGTTGCGGGGTGGAACAATGCGGCGTTGCTTGACACCCTTAGCCCGAACTGACTGCGCAAGGCAACTTTGGAAGACATCTGGTCGTGGTTGGAAGGTGGGCTCCCGTTGGCACGCATGTAGCAGTTGGGTATCACGCAGATTCGTAGAAAAGACCTGTGCCCTCAACAAAAGTATGCTGCAAGATCTCCAGAGTGCTTTGGCATGTACAGTATCTGGCATATCCCACGTGTTGCCGCGTTGCCTGAACTTTTCGTCTCCAATCAGACAATAAAAGTTGCTACAGACACCGATAACATGCAACATGAAAATGCTTTCATGTGTGCGAACCGGCTTGTCCAGTCCTTAGCAAGCTCGCTAACCAGCTTCCACGAGGCATCCAGCTCGGCGTTCCATGCCGACCATGTAACCTAAGTCCCTCATGCTACGGTCATGTTGACGGTTTCGATGTAGGTTTGATGGATTCTTCCTGCAACTGGTTCGAGATTCCAAGATCCCCTGTTTTTTGAAGGTGTCGGCAGCGGAGGCGCCAAGCTGCTACAAACGGAGCTAAGCTTCAGAAGTGAGATATGGCAAATTTGTTTGGTCGGACCATGGAACGCTCACGTCTTTGCGGACAGGACTGACAGAGAGCCGGCGACCGCATGGATAAATCCGTCCAAACACTTCTGTAGGCTCGGTTTCCAGATTCGATTCATCCACTTGGACAATGGGCGACAGTCGATGGCCCGGTCCCTATTCTTCAGCGTGTCGCTGCAGCAACTGTCGATGCCCGCAGGTTGAGTGCCCGGCACCTTGTCTGGCGAAGGTTGCGTGCATAAAGTGAACGTCTGGTCACGTCCGGCCAGCCTGGCCTTTCTGAGAAAGTCTTGTGATGCAAGCAACCCCCCTCAAACTATCACAGAAAATTGCATCTTAGCCTCGATGTAGTTTTTCGTCTCTTCTCTCGCTTGTTTTTGGGTTCTGGCCGCCCCTGGCTTCCTGTATTCTCAGTTTCTCAGATTTCGCCGAGTGGTGGCCAAGGCCGAAGGACAACATGTCCACTGGTATCGTTTGTGTGCGAGGCTCGTGTGGTGCACCTAGCTGATGTTCCTGGGTTTTTGCAATGGGCTCCATGACGGCCAGCATAGGAAAGCGGTGGCTTGTGGTTTTTCTTGAGAGTTACCAACTGTTCTGTCTTGTGCATTCGTAAAGAGTTACACACACACACAGAAGCACGCACGACGTGATGTCTACATATGCGATTGCCTAATACTACAAACCATTTGCCGGATTTCGTGGTGGATTGGAGTTTTGGTCTGGATATCTGCCCAATTGTGGATTGGTGGCCCCACGAAGCACCCAACGGTGAACAGCAATCTCAGCCTGTGCCTGGAATGCGACGGCATCGACTCCCATCGACATGAGCCAGGATTCACCCGAGTGGCCAAGTACCCAGTAGGACTTTGGGAAAGGTAGCGATGGGCTATTGCTTCATTTCTGCCATCAGGGATGACGGTGCATCGCACAGGCAGGAAGAGAAGGATCTATCCGGATTTATCTTCTTTTCTGACATCGTCAAGGATATAAGGGTATGTCTATCGAATACAATATGCCGATGGCGGCATTCTAGCTGAGAAACCTGCAGCTCACCGCTGCGTGACTCGAACCTGTGATGCAGGTGCTGGGCAGTCAGCAGGAGCATGGAGGGTCCGCGGGCATGCTGCCGCCCGCCTTTTCTTGTTGGTTAGTCTTATAAGTCTTTATGACGAAGTTGCAAGCGAGGTGCTGCGCTCGGAGCTGCGCCACTACTTGCAGACAAGTTACGGCTTGACTAGAGTCTTCAAGCCCCCCTGCAGCAAAAGCAACCACAGAACAACGACATCCTGCTGCGATCGGTTGCTATTTGCGACGAAAGCCGTTGTTGTCTGCGGGATTTGTATATCCCTTGGATTCCCTTGGCATTCCTGGCGTGACTCCCAATTTCAGTTGACCCACGTTATCTCAACGGAGCAAGACTCCCTTTCTGCTGTCCCCATTCTGGCTCACAGTCCCCTGGCTTCAGGAAACTGTGGGTAAGTGAAGTGCAAGCGGGCGACACGAGTCAATAGAGGAACAGTTCTGCAAAAAACTAGCGCGCAACTAGCCCTGTCGTTCTATTTACCATGTCAATTCGATGCTTTTCGTCATGGTAAGTTTCGACAAGAAAAGCAAAAGCTGAGAGCGAGGCTGTGCAGGCGGCCTTTGCGTGCTTTTGGGCCTCTCCTCTGCAATCGGCTGTCAGACCTGGCACAGTCGCTTATCCTAAGGTCCTACGGGTTGCTTAAGCCGCAGGTGCCCCGAAAGTGCTGGCACAGAGGCGAAGCTTTCAACACTGCGATCGCAGTTTAGGAAAGGAGATTTGTTTCCCTTGATTCGTGCTTTGGCAAGACTCGAAGGCTAGAATGCCCGTTTTCTCAACCTGAGGACGTGGAGCCCTGCAAGCTGCTGACGTCCATGGATGCCCGGCGGCATGTGCGAAGGCGTAGATGAGTCGATGCACTGTAAATTGTAGGCACAACCCGACCCCCCCGGATCCAATCTCTCTCGCCAACCTGCCAATTGTACACCACGTCTCGGCCACGTAGGTGAGCCTCCGTGAGCGGAGCTGACAGAAAGCATCTTTGCCCTCATAGCTTAAGAGCTGTCCTCGATTGCGGTTCTTGGAGCAAGGGCCCCTACACTTTCGACACATTGACACTCTGTCGCGTGTGGTTCCGTATCCGAAGAACGCCAAGCTCTAAGCACAAATTCAATATCACCCCAGCACGAATGTGTTGGTTAAAGTCGACCACGATCGTTGTCAAGATTGTACTCGTTTGCCGGAGCTGTCATGTAGCGGCCGAGGATGGTTTGATCCTTTGGCGTCCCTGGCAGCAGAAGCCTTCTGGTGTCCTGGAACCCTGGAAAACGCGAGGCAGCTGGCCGCGCGGCCTGCAAAGCATGTCCCGAGAGTGAATGGTTTGCTGTTCATGATGTTCGGCAAGAAAGACAAGCATGTTCGCCGCAGGCATGGGTGTGCATGAATGCACGCAGTTCAGGGGTGGGTCCAAACGTGGGAGGACACTGACATCTGCACTTTCAGGCTGTTTGAATCCTCGTGAAGTCGACACCTTGCCACCGATAGCAGCAGCCCCTTTTTCTCTGTCCGGTCCACGGTCCATCATGTTACGAAGACAGAACGCAATCGGCAAGATGTGTTCCACTCCTGCAGTTTCTGAACCCTTGCTGAAGGTGGATCTGATCAAGGAAACATGCCTAGGGAGACTGTCAACGTATACCCAGGGACCTAGAGGGTCAGTGAAAAAACATGTTTTCTGTATACAGGAGGTGCACACACGCACACAGACAAGAAAATGTTAAGAGCAAGAAGGCAAGTGCTCGTTTTCTGCATCAACTCAAACAGAATGCTTGTTGATACAACCACGCCATGATTGCTAGCATGCTGGCCACGTATTCTGTTCAGAAAGCCTTCAAATGCTTGTGCCCGGGCGGCCGCTGTTGAACGACGAAGTTTTCATCAAGTCACCCAGACAAGAGAGAGAGAGAGAGAGAGAGGATAAGTACGGGTGGGCGGACCTGACCGTCCCTTATGCCCGGGAGGGAGGGAGGCAGAGAGGGAGAGAGAGGGAGAGAGAGCTCCATTCATCTGCACACTCAGATCTTGAACAGCTCATGTTTTCCCTGTGTTGGACTGAGACAACTTGATTCAAACAGATTCTCTATACTGTCAATTGCTAAATCTGCAGGCGCCAGCATGTCGTCCGCCGAAAGAATCTCAATTTCAATTCAAGCGCAGTTGCGCAATTCGAGCTTGCTCTGAAACACCTGTGTTTACATCAAGGTACCACACGAAGGGCCACGAAGGGACTAAATTTGGCTAAATCAGAGCATACATTGGCCGAAGCCCCATGTGCTGCAAGGTTGCACGCAGATCAAAATGTCTCTCGGCCGCAACATACCAGTGGGAGCCAATTGGCTTGGAGCCTTTCCGATGAACTGCAAATCGATCGAGCCTTGGTAGTGCTAGTTCTGCTAGTGTCATCAGGATTGAGTGCATGAGCCGAGCACCTGAGTCTGCCAACTTGACTGTCGGAAGCTGAGGTCTACCGACGCCCCGAATTGCAGGCCATTCAGGTGGGGCCGCGAAAGCATCTTAACGCTGGAAAGATGACTTGGAGGATCTAGCTGTGGGGCGGAGACAGTATGCATCAGGTATGAGCAGCCTGTAGTCCGGACCAGAGAAGTGCTGGAAACCTAAGACCAAAGCCCCTAAACCGTAAACCCTACTGCAAATAGTGCGAAATCCTGTGAGCGCTCGTTTACGGTCCTGGCCAGGGCCTTCTGACCATCACTGCAGCTGATCCCCAGCAGACCGGGGGCTTCGTTTGTGTGCCAGGCCCCACTTTTGTGGTTCGGGCTCTAGGATTCAGGGCTTTGAGTCCGAAGGAAGAGCCTATATTAACATACATATATATATATATATATATATGGGCTGGCAGTAGTTAACAGTTGCATGGACGATGAAGCCGCTTAGGCCGCTTCCTAGAAAGCCTATGTCAGTCTTTGTTCAAAGCGTATGCTGCCGACAGTGCCAGACTGTGCTCAATTCGGGACCTCGACGGTAAAAGCGAGTGAATAGTAGTATTGTTGTCTCATCACCAATGCGACGACAGGCAGCCACTTGCCGGAAGCGCAGCAAGAGCTGTGCTGCTGTGACTGCAACTAGCTCCAGTTCTGTGTCGACAGGTCTGGTGTATGCTCGAGCAGGTTTCATGTTACGTCTACGCTCACATACTGCAGAGGTTTCGGTTGCGTATGACATAGAAAAAGGTAGTGCAGTTGACGGCTGATGTTCCGTAAGCCTACGCACAAGCACCGGACCTGAACTCCCATGTGCACTCCCAGCCGGAAGCACGATCCCCGAGTCCGCAACAGCCCCCAAGCCAGAAAGCCTGAGCCCCATCCTCTAAAACTCTGTCAAACCCTCCGAAATCCGAAAGACATACCTGAATGAAGCTCGAGCCCAAATTGGACACCAGGTGACCTGCTGGGCGGCCCACGGCTCCGCAAGCGAGGCTGGGGCAAAGTTTTCCCCAACAGATCATTTGCATGAGTGCGCTTATGTTCTCTCCTTATCTAGATAGTTACATGCAGACAGTTGCACACACGTACACACAGGCGCAGGTACGTACTTGCATACATATGTGGTTTGATGATGGAGATACGTGAGCACGTATTGCCGATGCGCTGCCAACTCTCTTCGTGCACAGGCGACTTCTTGGCACTGCCCGAGGGTGCCGCCTTGGGCACCGGCGCATTGGGTGTGTCACTGCGGCCCGGGGACCTGCTCCTGCGACTTGGATGCAGGGTTCACGCTTTGGTGTCAATACTTAAGTCGGCTTAGGGGTCATAGTCGGTGCATCTCTGCTTGTGAGGTTTGCGAGGCCACTGTCTTTAAGACTCCACACTTCCATATTCTGTGTGGCTGTTAAAGGCGCTGGCTCAAGTTTGGAACTAGGACTGCACGACGTGGATGCTCGCAGAACTGCGAGACGGATGATTCTTGCTGCGTCTGAATTACTTCGAAGAATGCCGGCATTCTACGCTGCATTGGCTAGTTTCAGGGCTTAGGGTTCAGGCTGTAGTTTAGATCAGGGTTTCGGATTGAAGGCTAAGGGTTTGAGTTCGAGAGTATAGGGATTTCAGCCGTTGAGACTCGCCATGGAAGCGGACGCCTGTTGGCCTGTTGGTTCGGTGTTCGCGACCACGGGGCGAAGAACGCCAGCGCCTGTCTTTCCGCGGCCTCAGCTTGGGAGAAGGCCGCTTTGTCAAGTGATGGCAGTGATGGTTTGGGTTTCGTTGAGCCGCTGGGGCAACGAAGAGCTGCAGGACAGATGATGCAACTCCAGGTGTGGGAGATCTGAGGAAGCGAGATAAGTAAAGGCTGTAAACTCCAGACGCTGTAGTCTAGGGTGTGACTTGAGCATAGAACTACGAATGTTGGTATCGAAGTTATCACTCAGTAGTAAGTAGCCTGTTTTATCTTGATCGATATCCGCGAGCTGCATGACCACAGTAGCACAGAGCTCCAGCAACGGACATGCAAGGCCACCAGTCAGATCTTGTATCTCTTATGATTAGAACTTACAACTGGGATAGCCCTGTCGGACTTGTTTGGCAGCTCTTTGCAGCCAGACTCGTTCGACAGCCGGCTTTCCTTTCGTCACAACTCCACCCTGCTTGACTGAATCCTGAGCCATTGCAAGCTCCGCTGGTCCTCGACCAAGCCCTCGCCACCGTCCCTCCGCCCCATTGATTCTACATCAATGGAGGTATGAACCCTCATGCATCTGCTTGAGCCTCGAGTGTGCTGAGTGTGGGACGTTGCATAGCGATTCCTCCTTGCGGGTATTGCCAGTCTTCGTGGGAAGCCTGACTCGCCAGCATCGCGCCACGCCACCCGCCGCCCCCCCCCGTCCTCAGCCCTCAGCCCCATTGTCCACGAAGCCTGACATTGCTCGAGCCCACCACTTTCAGAAGGCAAGCGCGCGCACTGCCATGTGCCCAGCACATGTGCATGTGTGCANTGGTGGGCTCGAGCATTGTCAGGCTTCGTGGACAATGGGGCTGAGGGCTGAGGACGGTGGGGGGCGGCGGGTGGCGTGGCGCGATGCTGGCGAGTCAGGCTTCCCACGAAGAGCTGGCAATACCCGCAAGGAGGGATCGCTATGCAACGTCCCACACTCAGCACACTCGAGGCTCAAGCAGGTGCGTGGGGTGTGTGGGCATGGACTGGTGGGGCTGCAGCGGCTGTGATGGATTTGGAAAGGCAGGGTGTGGGCGGAGGGACGGTGGCGACGTTGACATATCGAGGTTAGGTTAGATAAGTCTGCATGACGGAAGCTCTTGTGGCCTTGCAGCCTCAATTGGTTCGTGAGTGAATTCACCTGCTTAGCCATCGAATCGTTGAGCAACGAGTTCGCAGTCTTGTCTGCAAAAGGACGTCTGCAGGAAGTGGGCGAGATGGGTTTTGGGTTTAGGGTGGCCTGGCTAAAATCTCCCGACAGATGCCGCAACAGATCGGCTCTCTAAAGCGCTTCATCAGATGCTGTAACAGATCGGTCCCTGAAGAGTTACTTATCGGGGCTTCTACATGAGGTGTTACTTGGCTGACCTTCGTACGGGGTGGTTTTCGGTGTCACAGGGCTGCCTTTGATCTTACGGGGCTCGCCTTTGGATGTGGTGGTCACCAGCGCTACGCCGCGTACCTTTGAATCGGGTTGTCACCGACATATGGATCATGCACCACCCATTGAACGATGACACGCCTAAAGACCGGTACGCTGAACACACCATAGCGTCCGAAAGTCAATGGTGCCCTGTATCCTGAGGCCCTCCAGCCTTACGGCCCGAAGCCCACACGCCCGAAGTTCTAAGCCCTAAACCCGAAAGCCTTGCATCTTGAACCAAAGCCCAAGTACTTGCGATTGTGCCATCGAGGTGGGACGCCCGACTGCTCCATGGGAGCGAGCCAGCTCCGGGTGTGGAAGCTGAAGGCACTCCCTCCCTCTCTCTGCCTCCTCTCCTTTTCGTTTGCTTCGGATCTGCTGTGTGCATGTGCTCGGGTTCTTTGGCTATTTCTGCTTTCAGGGCTTCAGGGTCCCGTGTCTTGGGTTAGTTACGCGGTTGCTTTTTGTGCATGTTGAATCGATGTGCGGGGGATGATTTTGCGAAGGTGTGTACACGATCTGGCCTGAGATCATTCTTCTGGCCTGCCCCAGATCCTCCAGCTCCTGAGGCATTCAAACCACACAAATTGCAGCCCAACAGAACAGAAACGGGGGTGTACTTATAAGTTATAAGTCTGTATTCTCAGTCAGCTACACTCGTTCGGAGCAACAGCTTTGCCGCCGCCGCAAAGATCACCACCACAACCACCACAATCATCGGCACCAGCATCATGAAATCAATCAAAGTTTGAACGTCATTCGCGATGACACGCACATGCACAATGGCACAACGCCAATCAGGTGGACATGAAAGATAGTGCTAGCAGCCGAAGATCTTCGGGCCGAGATATTCAGCCAGTCGGACTGCTTCAGAAACATGCATGCGAGAAAGTTTCAGTAGCAAGTTGCAGGAGAATGTGTACTGCAAGGGAACGCACGGGGAACAGTAACAACCTTTATGCTGCCACTGATGCTTCAGCAAAGTCCGTTGCAATCATCTCTTTCATCATCCTCAGCTTCGCCGCTGTCACCTCCACCGTTCTCAATTACATCTTCAGTCTCATTGCCAATAGTCTTGCTGCAATAAGTGTACGCTTCCTTGGCAAGATGCAGGACAGGAAGCTGCTCAGCCGACGCCACCCGAACTTCTGCGCGTGGCCGTTCCGGTCACATGGCTTCAGCCGGAGGGACAACGGGCAAAATCGAAGGGGGGTTCAGTGTCGACACTGTGTCGACACTCTGAGGCTTACTAATGGCGTTTATCAACTTCTTGTGTGTCTTCCTGGGCGTGCAACGGGCTCCAGCCTGGGTCGGCCATACAGCTTCCCCAGTCACGTTTGCGGTTGGTCTGGCGGCAATGCCCAATCATACTCAGGAGCAATGAGAACTGGCGAAGCCACCGCAAGTCCATGTCACAATCACGGATGTCACCAACGTGGCGGGGAGTAGAATTCTTGGCAAAGGACTTAGTGCAGGACCACGCGCTCAGCAGTTGCTCCAATGAATCCAGGACGTTTTAATCGAAAACGTGCGCGAACGACACACGAACCTCAGTTTGCAAAGGTTTGCATGGTCCCACGCAGCTTTGCTGAGGATGAGGCGAGACTGGGACAGAGTGTGGGTTATTGGGCTTTCGGGTTCGGGGTTCAGGATTTGAAGAACAGGCTATCAACGTTGGGTTTGTTCTCGAGCTTTGTCGTGAACACCTGCTAGCGTATTGCAGGTCCCGAAAGTTGAAACATTATTGAACCCAAACCTGCATACGCTCCATCGGTTGCATCTCCGAAGAAACGCACCGGAACCATGAGCATTGCAAATCAAGGAGCCGAAAGCTCGAATACCGCAAAGTCGAGGTCGAAGACCTAAGTCAAATCCAACCCATGGTTTGGTGAGACTGAGTCCGCCGTCCATGAGTCCATGACCGTCTCTTTGCCAGGAGCAGCTGGCTGCATGGAGGCAGAAGGCCGCAGCGGGCTTTTACTGTAGCGGGAAGCACAGGAGAACACAACGCTGAATAACTCAACATAGCTCTTTGAGGGCTCAGGGACTGAATGTTGCTTCCCTCTGTAAGATCTTAGCAGAAGAAGAGATGCTGCACTGTGTTTTGCGCATAGTCCTTGACAGGCTGTCGCCCAGGGCATCACAACCAAACATTGGCCACACAGACAGCGCGTGCAGGGGGAAGCAGCAGGACACGAGCGGATGCTTCGCAAATTTCCTACATTAAACGGTGCAGGGGAAGGCTGGGGATTCGAAGCCAGGCAGGCTGTGGAAATTCAATTGCTGGATGTTGTTTGAGCCATAAGATCTTGCAGCAGTCTTCATCAGGACTAAATAACAAATATTTATGCCCTGAGTGAGTATGAATGAGTCTACCTACAGCCTGCAACTGCCAGTAGAGATTCTCCTGGAGGTTCTAGCGATTCTAGTGCAGATGTCGCCCCTCGCCCGACGCGAGGACCTGACTACATGCCACCGGAGCTCTCCGATGACATGCTCCGCGTTTTGTGATGTATCGTCTCTCTCTGCAAAACGAGCTCCTGGAGCTGCTCCTCTCCGGGTTCCTCCGGGCTCATGGGGACCATGTAGCCGGCTTCCGGCAGCAGCCGGTAGCTAGTCTACAATGCTGCTCTCGTGGACTACCACCGGGGGCGAGATGCTCAGTGCTCCCTGACCCAGCCTGAGCACGAGAAGTGTCATTTGACGAGTGGCAGACGAGTGCACAAACCAGCAAGGCTCCACAGGAGCGCCGTTGACAGCAACAAGCTTAGGAACCCTGAATCTGAAGTCACAGAGCTGTGGCTGTCGTCGCTGTTGAGCAGAAGCCAACTTTGGGCGCAAAAGATCGTACGGGCTTGCGTCACACCTGTCATAAGGATGGCAGGAAGCAGAGTGAGCAGCGACAAGCCGTGATTTCTGAGGCCGTTCTCTGAAAATCATGCCATACTGAGTCAAGCTGTCCAGTGCTGTCCATTTGTCGTGACTGTGGACGCTTCAAGTTCACAAAGTTGTCCGAGTACCCGGATCAGTGCCACTGCCTGCATTTCTTAGTGTTTCGTCTCTGATGGACAACCCAGAGTTTCCCGTGCCCTTCCTTCCTCTTCCCTCCTGTTGAAGTGAGGCATTTTGCCTTTGGGAGTTGAGGGCAGCGAAGGCAGCGAGGGCCAGTCAGAAAAAAGCCCTGCAGCCTCGTAGGCTGACAAGCTTGGCTTCTAGTTGGGCGTTGGGTTGCCAGGCTTCATCCGCAGCTTCCGAATCGATTGCCTGAAGAATGCAGTGATCGAGTTCATCAGCAAGGCACTAACCTGGTAAGCACTGGGGCTGGCTCTTGTTTTATACCGGTGGCAGGGGCCGAGTTGACGTCAGACTCCTTGGAGTGAATATCTGCGCCAGGAGATCGGGTCCAAATTCGTGGATCCCCCAACCTTTGACATTGCGAAGTCCTATGCCGACTCTGCCTGGGGCCTTGCCAGTGAAGTTTCGTCCAAGACAGGAACCGTTTGCGGCTTCAGGTGCTCACTAAGAAATCGTATGATTTGCTCCCCTCACAATCTTGACGTCATCTAGAGCATCAAGGAGTGCAGCAGAATTGCACAGTGAGTTTTATCCCGGGTTGGCTACACTGACAGCTCGTCCGGAGTTCGGACCCAGAGATTCTAAGCCGAAGGCAGAGAGCACCAGTTTCGGATAATCACGGCAAATGTGAGGGCTTCTAGGGCCGAGGGTTTTTCGCCGTCGGAGCCTCATCAAGAGTATCACCGCCTGCTCTAAGCCAAAACAAGTTGGAACATGCATCAAGGATGATTCTCTACATACTGCAGGTTAAACTGCTCCAACTTTCTTGGTTGCACTGTAGATTAGCCATGTCCCAGAAGAAGAGCCTAATCGCTCATCTCAGTCAACACTTCAACTTCACCCCCAAGCCCGAGAGCCTGTGCACGCTTAAAACGGAAGCCATAACCAAGAGCAAGCTCCACCAAATCTTTTTTGTGCCTTAGGTGAGCACGACGCCCCTGATTTTCATCCTCAGCCCGGGCACCGACCCCGTGGCCGATGTGATCCGCTTCGCCGAGCAGTCGCCAGGCGGCAAGCTGTTCACGGCGTACTCTTCGGGCTGCCAGGTGACTGAGCGTTGCAGCTCCTTGCACAGGAATCTACGTTTGCATTATTGTATGGCGTGTAAAGCATCTAGGCAAATTTTAATGCGTGAATGCATGAATGCATAAGTGTCTCGCATCTACGTATGTCGTTGCACAGACGCGAAAGTGTTGTACTCTGAAGTTGTTCGATGCTCTCATTTGCCCTGGCCTGGCAACTCGTTCTCCGGAGCATGTGTGCTCGCTCCCTCTGAGGTTGGGAATGTCGAAGAAGTTCGAGCCGATATCGTTGGGGCCTGCTTCTAAGCTCACAGACACCGAGTGATGTGGCGGCTGATGCTTGAGAGAGAGAGAGAGAGACGGAGGTCCTTCTCTCATCTCAGCTGAGGCAAGGGCAAGGGCCCAAAGCCCAGCGAATGATCGACTCGGCGAGGCAGAGTGGAGGCCGGGCCCGGGCTTCAAAAAAAGATGACACCATGTCATAAAAGTCATAAAAGTCATATCTCAACTCTTTTGCGCATGCCATGCAAGAGAAGTCCGAGTCCCAGCGGCCCCCGAATGTTTTGTCGTTGCGATGTCAGGCTGGGTGCTGCTTTCCAACTGTCACTTGATGCAGCGCCACTCTCAGCCGACTCCAACGCTGCTTGCAAGTCCTGCCAGGGGTATATTGTGGAATGTGAGTTTTCGGCTTGGCATTCAGCTTTTGACTGCCGATAACGAGCGGATCAGAAGTTAGAAGCCTCATGACATTGCAGAGGGAGCAGCTCCCGGACCAAGGTCCTGGATGTCGACACTGGAAGCAATTGCTGCGGTCTTACACTTCCAAGCTTTCGACTCGACGAGTGGCCGCTGGCCTGACTTGCGGTGGCCCACAGGTGGAGCAGCTCGATCCGGACAGCAGTCAGAGCTGTGTGGGTGCAGGGCGTCACTCATTTGGTCACGTCTCTGCCTTGTCCTAGTGCTTGGCACTGAGACGGACAGAGATGGACAGAGAGTGAGAGAGAGCGCGAGAGAGAAAGCCAGGGCTAGCTCAGTGGCTGTGCTGGCTGTGCACTGGAGACACTGCGAGCTTTGAACAGCAAGCAATCGCGCTTTTTGGCTGGACTTTGGTGATTTCGGAGGATGACATAAGTTTGAGGATACAGGGATCCTTTTACAAAAGCACGGATACAGGCCGTGTCTTCAGTGCTCTTATACATTCTCTCAGCATTTGTTCACACGGAGCTTTGCAGTGCAAAAGCTTCCTTGAACCTGGACCAAGAACTCACAAGCACATGTATTTAGCTTTATCCGCTATCTCTTCGCAGTTCCATCCCCTTGTGGCTTCAGGAGACGATGTCGAACAACTTCCGGCTTTGGCTCACCTCCATGCCGGCGAAGACATTCCCGGTTCAGGCATGGTTTAAAGCATATGGGCATATGGAGGAGGTGTGCGCTTGCAAGGTTAGTAGCGGCTAGTGACAGTGTAAAGAAGCTGCTTCATTCACCACATGTTGCGACGCATTGTGACAAAGTTCAGGATTTTGTCGCTCAACTTTGCTTTCTTGCAATGTCGAATCACGGAAGCTGGCCGGATTCCAGCAGCAAAAGTCCCGATACCAAGTCTTCAATCTTGGGATCACAGGCCTGGGCTTCGCTTCAGGGGCTGAGGCGTTTCTTTGTCTTGGCCAGTAAGGCTCGTCATTGCGGTTGGCGCGGTGATCATAATGTTCCTGATGATGGCAGTGCTTCTGATACACTACATGTACGTATGCATGTATGTATGTATTATCGCCTATGTGCGTGTGTATGATCCATATCTGAATCAATTAGCTGTGTATATATGCAGATGTGTGTGCGTGTGTGTGTGTGTGTGTATGTACGTCGTAGCAATGTCGTGTGGACATGCCTACGTAACAAACACACATGTGGATCTATACAAATAATACGTGAATGTATGTATGCGTTTGCGTATGCATGCATCTGTGACATTTGTGTATATATGGTGTATCTGTGTATGCATGGACTGAGTATATGATACACCTTGCTGCATTGAGTTCATAGTGCGCTATCTGCAGAGAGCCCACAGTCATCGAAGGTTCTGCAGAATGGTATCAAGATGACAAACGAGCCTCCCTCTGGGCTTCGAGCCAATCTGTTCATCCCTCAGCTGGGATCCGGGAAAACTGCTGTAGCGTGGGTGGGTTGAGGCCAGGGTTTAACATGTGGAGTTCAATCTCCAGAGTGCACGGGTCGGGCCTGATACTCTCGATCTGAGTCTTGGCTGCGCGAGTCGCGAAGTGGCACGCACTGTGTCGGGGCATGTCTTGGCCAACGGACCATGCCAGTCGAGTCAGGAAACATGCACGTCTACTGCAACGTATAACCCAAAAATCTTCCAGAGTGCTTTTGACAGCATGTGGTCAACTCGAAGACTGGCCCGACCCTGCGACTTGACGCTCTCACACTCTCCCCGTCATGCCTTGACCTGGGAAACCTCAATTTCCAACTCGACCCGGGGGCTTGGCCGACTCGACGTATCCGACTCAGTCCTTGCCTGAGTGCATCATCAACGGTATCAGTATCATACTCGAATCGCCATCACCAACAACTTCAGCAACGTCGTTGTGTAGCGTTATACGATGTGATATGCATCTTCGTGTTTGATGTCTGCTTGTTTGTGTACTGCTCTATTTGCATCTTGTGGTGACAACCAAATGACACTGACATCGTCCATGGCAGTACAGACGTGTGAGTTTGAAATGGATTGACATGGGGGAAGCTTCACCAATTGAACGATGACATCAACCCCCGACCCTCGAACCCTTGAACTCTCACTACTGATCACCACTGCCGTGGCGGCGGAGTGTATAGCAAAACGTATGTCCTCTTGTGTCGTTCCTAGTGGCCCAGCGCACGCCGACCACGCACGGTTGCCCATCATATGCGAAGCTGCAAGGAAAGACGAACATACGTAAGTCCAACTATTTAGCTGTGGCACAGAGCAGCCAAACTAACAACTGCATTGTCGGCTGACTGCTGCGCATTGACCACATAAAGAGTGACCACAAGGCCTAAAAACAGCTCCGTTTACAGCCGAGCGCGACGCGACAAAAAGTCCAAGCACTCGATAGTGCCTTTTTCACAACACTCGAAGTCGCAACAAGCACGCGCAAGTCTGCGAGCATCCTTAGTCACTCAAGGCTGCGATCGTACAGCTCGGTCACAGATCGGCTCTTCGAGGAGTCGGACAAGCCCGGCGCGTGGGCCCTGATCACTCGGTCTTGGGTTCAGGGACGCGAAAGTTTCAATCAGACTGTACTGCGAATTTCTGAAAAGTCTGTAGGTGAGTGTACTTGTATCTGTTGACGTTGTTGGCATGGGTTGTACGTGACTTTACAGCTGCGCGCGTTGATCATGATACTTGTAACAGATGAGGACCATGCGAGAAACAACAGTCAGAACAAGAGCACCACTGGTGACCTTGGCGGTGACATCGTTGCAAATAGAGCACCGAACAGCAAACTATCCAAGAGATGTACGAACGGCAGTAAGCTCCAGTATCATCGTGTCGCCATGATGGTCAAAAACGATAGTGGGCAAAACCCAGCTTCAGCAGCTTTAAAGTCGTCTTGCCAAATGGCGCAAGGTCAGCATCATGTGAGTTTCGCCAGCGTTTTTGTACCGCTCGGAAGTGGCTTGGATCCCGGCAGAGCCGTTGACTCATTTTTCGGTTAAGAGTCAAGCATCCCCTTAAGTGCCGTCTTCAATGTCCAAGTCATTTTCATGTGCTTAGGGCGGTTCAACGAATTCGCGGGTTTATGCCAGTGCGATTCCGCGTCCGGGAGCGTTCCCTGAAGTAAGCCCGGACATCGGCTGGAATGAACAAAGCTTGAGGCTCGTTTGCAAGCTACTTAGTCAGAAGGTTTAAATCTCAAAGCAGGCCCTGCATCTCAAAGCTCTCGATGTCGTGTCACTTGCCAGGTCTTCAAGACACTATTGTTCGGCTTTTGCTTCTTCCACGCAGTAGTCCAGGACTGCTCTGGTCTGGGGTCTACGCGGCGAAATCGCGCTGCTTTCCCGTTAATTCAGCATCATGATCTGGACATTGAAGCCCGCTCCTGCAAGAAAACAGCCCAAATCAAGCTCGAAGCCCAAATGCTGAAAACGGCCCGGTACCCACTTCAAGCAAGCTCTTCCAGGACCGCCGAAAGTTTGGGCCCATCGGCTGGAACATCCCCTATGGCTTCACGCCGGAGGTCTGCGTTTTCGGGGTGTTCCTAGGGATATAAGCATTCTCGATTGCGAGCTTGGTAGCATCCTCCATTCCTGTCATTGTCAGCATCAACATCATCAACATCGACTCTTTTGTCTAACAGGGTTATCAATGCTTGCTGGGATCCTGTTTGTTCTTTTTAATCTGGTCAATTTTGGGGGACAAGCTGGCCAGCTTGCTTCATGGGGGTTTCGAGTTTGAAGGCTTGCGATCAAACTGGGGCGTTGAGTTTACGGCTTCGCAACAGGTATTGCAGTCTAGCCTGTAGGGCCTGTCGGGGCTACAATTCGGCTTCAGGTTTGTGTCGCTAGAGTTTGTGGGTTCTGCTCGAGGACTTGGCGGTGTGTCGCCAGCAGTTGATGCTCTTCGTGAACAAGTACAAGGACTGGGTCAAATCTTGGATCGGCTGCAGCCCTGGAGTGGCGGGTGCTGCTCAGGTCGCCTACGGCTTTGAATTTTGGTTGGTTGCGAGGTTTTCGGGAGCTTTCTTTGCTGACGACTGGTGCTCCGGTCGCCGGGCTGCATACTCCTACTACTGCCTCTGCTTCTGCTACTGATACTGATACTGCTACTACCACCACCATCACGGCGACTACCGACACCCGCCATGGAGAAGATTAGGCCTCATGAGAAGAGACTGTTTAGGTGGCTCCGCTGACACTGTGTTTGCACCAAGCGGAAGTTAGGGCCTCAGGGTTTAGCATTTAAGATGTCGTGTCCGCCAGCCTGTTCCTCTTGTCTTGACAGGACAGGTAGATTGTTTCAACATGCAAACCTAGACAAGGGGCATGTGCTCAGGATTACGCAGCATCATGCCCCTTCTCAAGATATACCCCGAGAAGTAGACCGACCCTTGGAACTCTGTGCAGCCGAAGGATGTGCCGTACAAAGTTCTCAACTTCCTGGGGGCCCAGATCAACTACGGTGGACGAGTCACTGATGACAAAGACAAGCTGCTGATATCCACGTTATGCTGGCCGAGTTTGGTTCAATGATTCCAATCGCACCTGCTATCAGCCTGAGAATCTTGCATCATCAAGATAGTCGCCATCAGTGCCATCCTGCACACAGACGGCAGTTGCATCATCGCTTGTGTTGATGATCATCGCCACTAGGTTCACCATTTTTCCTTTTCCTCGCACTCAAGACTTTCCGCATGAGCATCGTAACCAACGGCATCATCCGCATCAGCGTCCTACTCCAAGCCGCACTTACCTAGATGTTGGTTGTGTTTTGCATGGATTCAACATGGCGTTCATGGCAGGATCCTGGCTACATACATATGTCCAGAAGCGGTGAACGGAATGGACCAATACAAGTGCCCCCAACTTGCCGTGTTGAGAGCGATGACTGAAGCTCTGGGGCATGCAAGCCATGGAGTGCAGTAGTCATTAGTGTTTACGCTGGGTTGACTTACGACTTGGCGTGAGTCTTGCTGATGGCAACTGATTTAGGCTAGCTCTTGTCACTAGCTCCTGTGTCGGCTTGCTAGTACGACGAGCACTCCTGTTTCATTCGGGTCGGCTTAAAACTGCACAACCATCCTGACGCTTTGACGCTAGCATTGCATGCACCAAACTGCATGTCGGTTGGTTGCGAGTGCTGTGAGCTCTGAAGTCCAGGTACTCCGCCAGTGGCCTCTACTATGCCCCTCCCTCCGAGACTGTTGAGGATGCACACTGACACACTGATCACGCATGCCAGTGACCAGACCCTGATTCTTCCTACTGCCCACCGAAACTTCAAACTTAGACCGCACACTAGTCTTCGGCTGAAGCTGTCACGACCACAACCCAGCACAGCAACGGTGATCTAGGCCGAGCTACACCCTTTCCCCTGGACCCTCTCAGACCAAATTCTCAGAAAGTCATGACCTTTCACGTCTTCTGATAGCTCTCCTCCAGGACTTCATCGAGTACATCCGGAGCTTGCCGCCTGGAGCTCGCTATTGCTCGCCCACTTCGTTGAGCTCGTCGTTAGTAACCGTTAGTATTTCTTCCTCTTGTGAAACCTTTGACTGAAGATTGTGGAATGATCGGCCAGCACACTCATGATGGTCAATGTTGCCATGTGGCTCGTCAGGAAGGTATTTGCATCGATCGCCTGTGTTTGCTGCAAAGCTGTTTCAGCACTATCGTATATTGTCGTTGCCATGGATGGTTAATTTGCATTCCTCGTTCCTTCCTAGGGCTGTAACCTGTAACAGAAGACCAGGGGCCGTCACATCAACAAAAACATGTTAGCTGCAAGTAAGATCAGCATCAGCACCATTAATGCCTATCACGGGCACCAGCTCATTGCAACGTCAGATCTTGTGGTTACGGCTGTTTGCCTGTATCGCAAAGCGATAGTCCTTGTTTTCAGGATTAGCCTCGTTAGCTCTTAATACAGGGAAAATGACCCTGCGTGTGGTTTACAAATCTGCTCGGAATCGTTTTGAAAGCTTTGCCAGGTAGTCCTATCTTAGTTTCCGGAGAACTGTTTTAGCCCAACTCCCTCAAGCCCGCACCAGCAGAACTCATCCACTTGGCGGACTATCCACCTGGCTTACTTGAAGTCCGCAGGTCTCTCAAATGTCGTGGCACGATGTCAGACTTTGAACCTTGAAGTCGCGAGGCTCTACCCGATGCCCGAAGCCTTTGGCCTTCATGACAACTGTCGCTTTGCAGCATTGGTTCCTGTTCCAGAAGTTGCAGAGGAACCGTCGCGATAGCAATGATTATGGCGATGAGGATAATGACTGGGATGATGATGCGGTTCCTGATGATGACGGCGATTAGGATATTTATGCTTTTGATTGGAAGCTTGAGTGGGGCGGTGTTTATCCGTCGTAGAGTGGTGCAGATGCTGAAGCTTTTCACTGCTTAGACGGTCTTCACGAACCTTTCCGGAACAGATGTTGCAGGCAGGACTGATTTTTCAGTATGAGCCAGTTGAAACTGGTGCAAGCCGCTCCGCTTTCTTTGAAGCAGCTCCCGATGCAGTACAGACCCAGAGTTGTGCTTGGTGGAGTCACAGGCCAGGGTTGGTCACGACGAAGTCCCGAATGGAACTCTGGACCGGTAGTAGGGCACATTGCACCTTGTCAGCCTGATTTTTCTCGGGCTCGTCATTCTGTGTACAATGCTGCTGATGCTTTGCTTGAGTTCGAGGCAACATCACCTGCGCGCAGGATGAGGCCGCGAGTTGACCTGCTTGGTCCATGCTTCCAATGACACTTGATACGATGACTGCATCCCAACCGCTGTTTCCTTCCAGGCTTTCAAGCTACTGGTTGGCATGCAGAGCATGGTCTCTGCCGGAGGGGGTGGCGGAGACGGCAAGTCTGCGGATGATGTCTTGGGCTCAGGGTAGTACTACCGTAGCTACTTGTAGTCAAAACGGATAGCTTGTTGATTGTTTAGCGCTGAGCGGGCTGCTGATGAGGGCTCCGCTGATGATGGTCATGCGATGCTAGTGGTGTTGACGACCATGTCGATGATCAGTGCCAGCGCTATCATTGTCAGTGTGAGTCCTTGATTTGCATGCAGATGGTTTTGTGAAGGTCTCACCGGACAGTGCTGCCTTTGCCCCGAATTCCTGGCAAGACATTCTTGTGGGAGGTCCCCGCTTCGGGCCCACAAGCTTAAGACATGCACTCCCTCCCGCAGCAAGCTACGCTTGAGGGTTACCTGCACGATGTGCAGAAATGTGTGCCAAGGTCATGGATGCAACTGCAGCATCCATCCAAGACAAGCTTCCAAAACCCTTCCCGTGCCGTGGCGGCAAGGCAAGAATTCTTTGGACATGCGAATAGGATGTACTTACTTGCCCCTTTCGTCGATTCGAGGCAAGAGCGAGTGAAAGAGAGAGCGAGAGAGAGATGCAAGCAGGAGAGAGAGAGAGAAGCGGGCCCGGGCCTTACCAAGTGCTTTTGCAGCGTGCATGTGTTCTTCAAGTTGCTTGTTGACGAAACTCGAGAAAGGCGAAGGGGGGAGTGGTGCAGTGCTGAGCAACCGCAGTTAATAGTTAGTGCATTTAAGCGGGTGATGCTTTGCTCAGCACTGCTCCGAGCACCGTGACTGCTATCGTATGTTGCTGAAAACCCTGCAGAGAAAATCAGTCGCGTGCACGTGGGGGGGCCTTGACCTGCACCTCTCCTCAAACCTGGCAGAGAGAAAGGTTGAGAAGTGAGCATGGACAGCGGTAGTTCTCCTAACCTTCATCTCCTCCCCAAAGCACGATTCACGAGTGCGCATTCGGCTTGCCGGGCAAACACACCGAAAAAAGTGACAGAACCATTAGCCTAGCCGCAGGATCGGGCGATAATTTGGGGGATGCGCAGCGAAACTGAGCTTCTTGTTCGTGAAGTAAAGTGGCAGCCCTTCACAGTACTTGTTTGCACAGAGCTGGTCTTGAGGATAAAGTTGTTCATGACAAGCACAACCGCAGCTCAAAATGTTCAGCTTCGGCAGCTACTGCTGCAGCAGCGGCACCCGCAACAGCAACAGCAGCACCAGAAGCAGCAACATCAACAGCAAAATAACCATAATAGCAGCAACAATAACAACACGGCAGCACCAACAGCAATTCGAGCAATTGCGGAGAGGGCTGTTATGGCAGTTGTTGGTCGGTTGCACTGCAGTATTGACTGATGAAACAGGCGCAATTGTCTCAGGCTGGATGTTTGCGAGCAGAAGTTCCCCACCAGATACGAGGAAGTGGACGGGAAGTGGCCACTAGAGTTTACAAGGGTCTTATTTCCTGTTACGTGTTGTCTGCAAGGGCTCCCGAAAGCTTGATTTGGAATTTGAATCGGGTGTTCTGGGCTTTAGCGGAAGGGTTCCAGTCCTGTTGGAGACACCCACACACACAAACAGACAACGACAAACACAGACGCACACACGGAGATACATACATCATATAAGTACATATTTATGTGTGTATATATATAAGATTATATATACTATATTATAGTACAGCATTTTTATATCTTATTATTTCTTATTATACTATTACAGTATAGTACCATATATTTTGATATAGTATTTGCTTTAGAAATTCTATTCTTTTCTGTCTTATTATGCCACATCATATTGTATTATAGTATCATATCACATTAGATTTAATTATGTTTTAGTTTATCATATACCATATTACATCATATTAGAATCATATTGTATTTCCTTCTACTATATTATATTGCTTCCTATTTTCACTATATTATATTATGTTATGTTGCCATATGTTATGTTATGTTATACTACATCATACCCTCTCCTATCGTGTTATATTAGAATATGTTATATTGTGCTGTACTATGTTAAGTTATGTTATGTTGTGCTATACTGTGTTGTATCATGTTAGTTTATGTATCTGTATATTTTATGATACTACATCACAATATGTTATATTAGTGTTATATTATATTGTATTATTACTACACTATAACTACAAGGCATCTACAATACAATATACAACATATGGTAAACAACAAAACGTTTTTCTTTGCCATAGAAGGATATACTATAATATATGACACAATATACTACGATAAAATACAATATAGTATATGAAACTCAAATATAATATATGCAGTATGTTATGCTGCATTATACTATAGCATACTATATCATACTATAGTGTATTATAACTTGATACGATCGATTACAACAGAATATAGCATAATGTGATCTAGTCTAAAAAATGTAGTAGAATATAATAAAAAAACATATTCCAACATAATGTAGTATACTATAGTATGAGTGTGTATTCATATACTACAGCATAATATATCCACATCTGTATACACACAAAGAGCATGGGTTTCAGCTCGTCCAGTGGTCGCACTTATCACGTCGGTCCTTGCCTTTTGGGCCCCGAAGATCATCTAAGCATGAGGATCTCACCACCAAGGTTTGTCGAGGGATCCCTTTACAATCGCACTTTTCCTGGAAATCTGGGTCTTTTGGGGACTGACCTTCGAAAAGACCAGTTGAACGAATGCACATTCAAACTGTGAGTCTCCAGAACGGCCAAACTGTGGGAAAATGCAGGTGGAGGTCCGTTTACATCTATCTGCTTACGTACCTAATCCTGACTGCGTTTGAGCAGTTTTTTGGTTTCGGTGCATCTTTCTGGTTAAAACTATCTGTGTCAGCCAAGAAGAACGCCGCGTCCCAAGGCACTCCAAGGCCATGTAGCCCTTCTCTTGCTACTTGCATTATTAACCCGCAGACCTATCTGCAGACTTGCTTTCGGTCATCCTCGATTCACAGGAATCCATGAACACTGTTGTCAAGCAAGAGTGCCTGCGTCTCGCGCTCGGTACGACTCATTTTCTGCTTGATTTAGTGTCCTTGGTGTTGCCATGGGATTTCCAGCTCTGCGGGGGCAGAATTATGTTGCACATCAGCCTCGACAGCCGAAAAGCCTCACGTGCCCAGAAGTCCCAAGATACGAATGGGAGGATCCTCTTGCCCGTGAGTTTCAACACAACTCCTGAGAGAGTCCTTGGTCAGCACGGGCAAGAAGTCCGCTATCCGTTTACATGTGCGTCCCGCCCGCCAAGTAATGCGTCCTATGCAAGAACTGCAATACAGCCTCAGAAAAGCCGAGGTTACAACAAGCTGCTTACAACCATGGACAGCTCGCTCAAGGCATGGTGAAATGAACTCAGCAGACAGCCATTTGCTGTTCTGGTTTATGGTTTGGCTTTCGGAGCGGATTAAGCGCGTAGCGAGGGTTTTCCATGCACCCAGGTGCTTGAACTGCCATGCAGGGATGCACTCCTCACAGAAAAGACATGGTAGATAAACGTATACAGTAGAGTACACTACTTACTTACATATACATATATCTATATATTCTATACTGCTTACATCTATACACGGTGAGTCTGGGGTTCGAAGCCAGCGGCCAAGCATTTCTTGCCAGGCATTCCGCAAGGCCATCAAAGGCCTCATTGTGAGAGGCCTAGAAAAAGGTTGAGGCTGTTGGGCTGCTTTGAGTGCGGCTCAGGCGCTGGGCCTTTTGATGTTAGGCTGTCAGGAATTGATCGGTCACCCTCCTTCTCGCACTGCGGGTCTTTGAACTCTGAACTCCCGCATTGGCACAAGCCGTTAAGCCCAGACGAAAAACCCTTAGGACCGTAAAAAACACCCTCAACCTCAAAACGCCTGTAAAGCCTTGCTCCAAGGTCATGACCGCCGAGTTGGAAGAGGTGGGGAAGCAACTCTTCATTAACGAGGCAGGCTAAGCTGAGGGCTTCCTTGGCTTCAACGCTTTCGGGTTTCGTGCTTGGGGACTCAGGCTGGGCTTCGGTAGGGCTAGGAGTTGGGTTGGTGCGCATGGGTTGGGCCCTGCATGTTGTTTCAGGGCTCAGGATATTGGGCACACGCATGCACACGCCTTCTCTGCAGCGGTGTTGTGCTGTTATGATGCTTTGTAATTAGGAGGGTTGCACGACTCAGCTCTTGTCACGTTGGGTTATTCTCATCGCCGTTCATCCGCGAGAGACTTCCTGGCCCTAGCTGCTATGTTCGTGATGAGATTCCATGGTTCCTGTGTCAGAAGAATGAAGCTTGTGACGAAAGCTCTTGACACGGCGGCCTCATGTCTCAGGCTTGGGGGCTTAAGGGCCCAAGCCGTGAACCTTGCAAAATGAGGTTGTCTTTTGACCGACCCAACAGCCCTCATGGATCTATGCACGTCTCTATACTGGGTGGCCTCCCCAAGTTTTCTCCTTCCGACAGGTGCCAGAGATGTGGTGCGGGGCTCAGACCAGAAAAGCCGGGCGGACGGCCTTGTACTTGCTTCCTTGCTGCACTCGTTGAGAAGCTGCTGCCGGGCCTGCGCCTTCGAATCTGGAGCGCAACCATAACCTCGGAATGCTCAGTCAAGTTCACCGGCACGGGAGGTCCAAGAAGGGCCCTCTCTCGTTGAAGCCGCTGAGCAGCCAGGGTCTCAAGGTTTATTAGGGCTTGAGGGCTTCATTTAGTTTTTGTAGGGCTTCAAGTTCGCTTTCTTAGTTGTCCTTTGAGAATTGTTGCTATTGTCTGGTCACCCGGTGATGTTGTGTGCTTCCTTGTTTCCCTCCTCCAAGGAGCTCATAAGTTAGAACTGCGCGGACACGATCATTTCCTGACTCGACAACTCTGTAAATGCACGATAGATGGTCAGGGGGTCCTTCGGGGGTCATCATTCCAGCTTGTCGCACTTGCGACAAGTGCTTCGCAGAGAAAGAATGTCAAAAGGCCCCCACGTTTAAAGCACAGCAATATTCCAGCTGTCTTCCAACGGCTGAGGTTGGTTTCCGGACATTCTGGCGCGCGTGGCCTTCTTCCAGAACTGGAATGAGCCGCTCTCTTAGGGACGTGAAACTCCAGAAGAGCGTGGCATCGACAGATTGTGCTGCGGTGATATACGACTGCAGCTCGGTCCATGCCTGCAGTTGCAAAGACACGTTAGCATAATAACCTACAGGCGATCCTACAATGTCCTACAAAGCTGGCAATGCCGCGTCCCGAAACGCTAAGTTTGGGGCGCACGCCGCCGGTGCACTGGATCAGTGGAATCTTCTTCCCTCAGGTCCGGTTCTCAGATCTCGTGGTTCAGACTTGAAGGGCTGCCAGAAAGTAGTCAGTTTCGAAGCTACTTTGCGGCATCAGAGGGCGATGTTCGCACGACGACGTGCGAGGCTTTCTTCACCGGTGCCATGCAGAACTACGCCCGGAAGCATGGCGAAGAGATCGATCTCTTGTCCTTCTCGCAGAAGGCACCCAAGTTCCAAGCACCTGGGCATGTACGAAGCTGAGCTTCAGTGTTGGTACCTTCGCAGTGAAGTTAAAGCTGCGTTCGTAGTGCATCTCACAAATATTTTCGTCGATGCCCTAACATGCACGGGAAGCTGAAAATGCTGCTAATGGAGTGACAAACTAGCTTTGCAATTGTGCACAATGAGCTGCTAAGTTACGGACTAGATGCATCAAAGTTGTTGGATTTTCCGGCAATTCGGAAATGTGGTGCTTCCCGCGATGACAGTAACAAGTCCAGCACATGGAGACTTGAACCTGAGAGCTTTGGCGCTAAATCATTCATAACTCAAGTCTTGAGTTTCACGTGACGCCTTCGATACTGTCAACATGAACATCAGCTCGTGTGCAGGTGATGGACAACATTGTCAACCCCAAGCGGGCAGTTGTCTCAGGCTTTGTCTCACATGTGTTGTGGTCCAGATTCGCAAAAAACAGCCAGTCGCTTCCTCACGTTCTTTAATTCTGTGTGAATGTCTGCATCAGCATCAGTTTTCGCGGCGCCTGCAGGTGCATCTGCCACCCCTATTCCTACCGTCACGCTTTCATTCTTAGTGTGACGACGCCGACGACGACTACTACTTCTACACAAGCATTGCTGCTGCGCTACTACTACTACTACTACTACTACTGCTGCTGCTACTACTACTACTTCTACTACTCCTGCTTCTTGTACCACTACTACTACTACTACTACTACTACTACTACTACTACTCCTAGTACGACTACTACTACTACTACTACTAGTACTACTACCACCGCTACTGCTTCTATTGCTCTTACTCCTACTACTAGTACTACTACTCCTGCTGCTGCTGCTCCTGCTCCTGCTCCTGCTCCTGCTGCTGCTCCTGCTCCTGCTCCTGCTCCCGCTCCTGCCGCTGCTCCTGCTCCTGCTCCTGCTCCCTCTCCTGCTCCTGCTCCTGCTCCTGCTGCTGCTGCTCCTGCTGCTGCTCCCGCTGCTCCTGTACTACTACTACTACTGCTACTACTACGACTGCTACTGCTACTGCTACTGCTCCTGCTGCTGCTGCTGCTACTGCCACTGCTATGACCACTACTGCCACGACTACCACTACTACAAGTACCACCAATACTACTACTACTACTACTACTTCTTCTTCTTTTGAACTACTTGTTACTACTACGACTACTGCTACGACTACAACAACTGCTGCAACAACTACTGCTGCTACTACTGCTGCCACTACGAAGACGACGACCGCTACCACTGACTACTACGACTGCTTCGACTACGATGACGACTACTGCGACGACTGCTATTGCTTTTGGAGGGAGCGGAGGGGTGCCCCCCGCAAACAGCTCAAGCTAAGTTCAAAGGAACCTCGCTGCTCGCAGCGGAGTGTCTTTTTCCTGGACAGTCTTCTTTTTCGCCGAGTCGGTGGGGTCGGGCAAGAAATCCACCGGAAGCACAGACCAAGGAATTGATTGTTGCTCCGGAGGCTGGGCTGGGATCTGTATCCTGTTGGTGTTCCGGGACTCGCCGATGGGGGATAGGATAGGGTATCAGGGCTTGGACACTGGCCTGGAGGAGATGGCTTGGATAATCTTTGTCAATGAAGCCGTTCATGTCAGACAGACATTCATGCAGGATGGTGTCTACATCTACGGCCTTTTCATGGAAGGTGCAGCAGGGATCATTTTGCCACCGCATCCCCAACAGTCTTGTGGTACGTGGTTACCGTCTTCTACGGCTTTGTGTGAAGGCGCACGTTGGGACAACGACACCCACATGGTGCGCCCCTTGCTGCTGCCACGCAGGGGTTTGCGGAGAGCAGCAGCAGTACTGACTAGCACATAACCCGCTGTAAGAATGAGTGATACTTCAACATGTGATGTGTAACTTCTGCGAACGAGGTAGCACACACTTGACTCCATGATAAGTATGGTTGCTGTCTCGTTTTTGTATCTGCGCTTACGGGCGCATCTGCTTTCTGGGGTACGTCCCAAGCTCATGTGGAGTGGGTTGCAGACCAGAGACTCGAGACACTGACCGTAAACATTCGATTCATATTCTAGTCGGGTTGAAACCTTCGTTCTGTCTTCGATTCCGACGAACATTGAACAAAGGCTTGCCAGTACCTGAAGCTCTTGCACATACGCAACGCCAATCGCGGATTGAACCACCAAAAGGCCCCAAGCTTCAAACTCAACTCCAAGCCTAAGCCCCCACCCTAGCCAGCGGCCGCATCAATGACACTAAACCTTCAACTCGACACATCACTCAACCCATAATCGATGTCTGACTTTGTAAAGTTCAAAGCTCAGGTCCAGGAGTCCCAGCCGAAAGTACTCTTCACGGAGTTGCCTTCGCTTTGGTTCCTGCCGGTCAAGGACCGGCGCGACCAGGGTTCCGGTTTTGAGGTTCCCCCTTCGGCTTGGGGGTCGAGATTCTCAAGATGCTCGGAAGGCAGAATTAGGAGTGCGGGTTTCGGTTGAGGGTTTGGATTTGAAGTTTCAGTTGTCGGCCCAGCAACTCGGGTTTCGGGTTTCGAAGAGTTGATTCTGGAGCCCGGCAAATGCACCCTGGACCTCAAGCCCTAAACCCGCACAAATAACAATCCCTTTTCTGCTCGCAAATTCTGAGCACCATGAACCTGAAAAGCCTAAGCCTTCCCCATAATGCCGCAGCACCATGAGGAGGCATGGTGTTTGTTCGAGCGTTTGAGGTTCAGGGTTTGATGTTAAGAGATATCTTTAAAGCTGGATCGTCGCAGGGTTCAGGGCTTTAGGGTCACGCTTGATGAGGGCCTAAACTCAACGATTGTTCTTATTCCTGAGATACAGGCAGAGCCGTAGGCCTTTCCGACAAGATCCTTTCGGGTGCTGAGGCAGTTTAGGGTTTGGAACTGAGACCGTTAATGGGGAAAACGCGATCAGGGCTGTTTTCAAGATGCCTTGGCAAGGACCGCAAGCCCAACGCGAAAGACTACCGCTGCCCAACCTACAAGGCAAAGTTGCAGGGCGAAGTGAATTTTGGGATCTCGGGTTGATGCCTTGTTTTCGGGCATGGATTGTGGCAGCGCCGTGCAAGGTTTGCCTCCGGGCGATTTATGTTAAGATGCTCTTGGTGAGAGGCTTTTGCTCAAGTCATTTCTGCACTTGCTACTACTTCCTGAGGCTTGCAAGAACAAAATCTGGCAAAGTAGAAACAAGTCGGGCAGGTTCAGAGGCACAGGCGCCGTTCGGTTCAACTGCATGTGTTGCCGTCCTACCGAGCCAGACACTTGTTCAGAGGCTATCTCCAAAGGGTTCGGCAATCCAGCACTGCGCAGGTCCTCTCACGCAAGGGGACGCTGCTCACGACCGGGCACTCGACGAACTTCGTTCTTTACCTCGAACTCCCGACAGATCAGGCTTCATGGATTTGCACCGCGGGCCACTCTCTCCAAGCGTGTTGCCGAATCAACGGTCAGCTTCAGAGCATACACGTGCAAAGTACATGAGGATTGGACTGTGTGCTCCTTATGAGCTACTCTCATTTCGTGTTTTTAAGGCAAGACAAACCCCAGGTTCGTGTTGCATGTTGTTTTATTTTGCATCAAAGGGCTTATGAGTAAAGCAAGTCCTACTCTGTAGTTCAGTACATATTATTGAAACCAAGCACATGCATACATCCACAATCCTATATAGCCTATAGGGTTGCTTGCATCATATACATCACATGCAATACATACATGCGTACATACATAAATACGTACGTACGTACATACATACATACACACACATGCACATGTACAAACATAGACACCTACACAGATACAAATAAACAAGTACACACATACTGCATGCATGCCTGCCTGAATGCCTGCCCGCCTACATACACCCATTTGTGAATGCATAGATATCTGTACGCATCCATCCGCTCAAGTGTGCACACATGCATACAATGCCACAAACGTGGCTGCATACGTTTCTCCAACACACGTGCACTTATATACCTCCACAGAGCCTCCACAACTAGCCTGTGCGAGCCCTGTGGATTTGTGGTGCACTTTGGCATATCCGTTTTTGGTGGGTTTAGTGTGAGGAAGTCTGTGGCGCAGCCTACAGTTTATAGCCTGTGTTATTTGTCTGTCTGCACTAGCTTGTTTGCGAGGTTTCGACAGCTTATGATCTGTTCTCCAGATTCCTTTGCACAGAAGGCTAGATTTGCTTGTATATTGTTGGCACGTTCATGGTTTCATTCTCGTTCCTTTTCGCTGCTGTCCTGTGGTACATTTGAATGGTTCATCTGCGCCAGACCGCGCATGCGACATTTGGGCGAAACTGAACCGTGCTCCTTACTGCCCGCAAACAGCCACTGACCAAATCCCACCCCTCAAAATCCACAGGCTTCAACGTGTGAGAACATTACTAGAGAAGTCGTACACATCCGTACACAGCTATATCCTGCGTTTTCCTGATTGAACCTGGTGCGGTCAGGCCGTGTCGAAATGGATCAAGGCAGGAGTTGCGTCCTTCCTTGCTCTGCCCCGTGGCTGAATACAGAGTGCCGAGGTTTCTTTGCTGGGTTTCACGAGTTTGCCATCTGGCGGGTTTGCTGCATTCCGTCCGTTCATGATCGTTTCGGTTAGCCAGGGCATGGAAATTCCCTTTCTGCCTCCGAGTTGCTGAGTCACGTCTTGCTGTGTGCCTGTGTCCATTCTGCGCCCACCACTTGTTCACTCAGGAAGCATTAACACCAGTGAGGCTTCTGAGTCAAGTATCAGTTGCACGAGTTGCAGACATGCCCAGAGTGGTTATGGCATCGTCTTCTTGCAGCTACACAGCACATGTAGTATCTGCCTCAAAGGTTGTGCAATGGAGGAGCAACATACCCAGCGATTCTCCTCCCTCAATTATTGGCCAGTGATTCTAGCATCACAACATTCGAAAGCTTATGTTGCCGCTCAAAGAGCACTACGCAACAACTCAGTCTGACGCACGCCGCAGTGTTTGACAAGCGAGCTTGCCCATAACCCGAGGCTAAATCAGTGAAAGAACTCGTGAGCTTCAGGCCCTCATGCTGCATTGTGACATTATGAAGAGCTGCTTACCAACACGCTACATCCACCCGCTAGCTTCTGCGCAGCTGCTTCCTTCTTCTCAGTTTATGCAACCAAGCGTATCTGCACATGCATTGGTGAACCGTGCTTGTATTTGCAGAAAAGTACATCTCACGCTACGAGCGACGAAACATCCGGCGTGTTGTCTGTGTTCATAGTGACCCGAAGCCAACCCAAATGCGGCGGGCTCGAAAAGTCAGCAGCAACTTCTCAACAGGGGCCATGCTTGCTTGTTCTTCTGGACAGTTTGATGATATGTCGGTTCTTTCGCGAAGACCCCCCCCACCCTTCAAGCCGCTAAAATCATCTACTGTTCATACTGCGCCCTCTCATGTCATTCATGCGCTGCCGATTTTCTGAATTTCGGAGCTGGGTAAATCTACAGTGGTCTGCGTGGCTGAGAAGACAAGAAGATAAGGAGTCGGCCGGACACTGGGTCTTTTAAACTTCTAGTTCAAAGCAGCTGTTTTCATTGTATCACGGGCCATTCAATTGGCGGCACAAATCAGCTCCCTCGCCACATCAGCCACATCCCGATAGCAGAACTACCCCTACAGCCGTGGCAGCATCGGCTCTCAACGGATAGAGGTACCGCAACCAACTACGGATACAGGTATGTTTGTTTCTTACATCGTGATGTTCTTAGCATGACTACACATTTAGCTGATCAAGCTACGTTATAGGTGAGACACTTGAACTCTACCTACGGATGTTCACATAAAACTATTGGTTCGAGTCGCGGCCTTCCACCAGCTAAGACGTCTCTCGGGAAATACCACGAACAAGAGCCATATGATGTGCTAGAAGCCAAAAGCATATGTACCAGCGCATCCACAGTACTCAAAGGCAGTGGACACCTTAGCAATCATCGATCTGACGAAAGGACAGACACGAAAGAGTACATAAACATGCTTATGTATGTACATATTATTCGGCAAAGCTTATGCTCTGGAGGAGTTCGAGACTGCTCACTGCTCGAACATGTGCCATGAAGTCGTCACGGCGAGAGGCGACGGGCAAGCGGCCAGCTCAGCATGACCTGAGTTAGGAATTGGGTTTAGGGCTGTTTAGGGTCTCGTGTCTCGAGTTCCACCGACACTATTAAATCTCAGTCAGCGACGTCCGTTCGCAGTGGTTTATGACCCACGAGACTCGAACAACCACATCCCGATCTCAAGCGGTCTTATCCTCACTCCCTCCACCTCCACTCACAACACCGCGAACCATGAATCCCATACTCCAACTCCTTCGATGTAGCGCTTATGTCGCACTCAGATGCTTAATTCCAGCTGGCCACTCCCGGCGCGCGCTGGCACTGCTGCGGCGGAAAAGGTGCCTCAGGCCCATCTTCGGGCCGCGCGTCGGGTACTTCATAGAGGCATAGTCCTGTGTAGGGCTTGCGAAGGCAAGTGCCAAAGGTTCCATTATGTCAATATTATGTTGCCAGCAAGCTCACCCACTTGGTTGGTAGTAGGCCCCATGACCCGATTTACACTTTGAGCCGGTGTAACCAGCTTCATTTTGTTGTTGGAATCTTGCAAGATCATGCGCTTACGCATTTTCAATGTCATCAGTGGTTCATCAGTATACTGATTGCCACCAGCTGCATGGTCACAAGACCACCATCAGTGTCGCTCTGATCATCAACAACAACATACTTCTCATGAGCGGCATTGAGCTGATTCTGGTCACGAGCGTTTCGGTCGTCAGGGTGGCATTATGGGAACCCTTTGCTTCGCGGATTTAAGATGCACTGCCGTTTTTCCTTCTCTCCTCCGGACATTCACATTACGCATACTATCTTTCACATGAGACATGAGCGCAGTGTACACGAAGGCCGCACAATCGGCAGCTGCAGCGATGCGAGATGTGCCACTCGGCAGAGAAGCAATGCATCAATGAGTCAAATACCTGGAGGAAAGCAACGTCCTCTGCACCGCATGTAATTCTCAGGCTGCAAGGTACACGAACCGGACCCTGGTCCGGAGCTTCATCAAAAGAATTTTCCTAGAACTTAACCTACTAGCCACATTTGTGTTTCGTAGTTTCCATTCCAAGTAGCGACTTGACCCTTCGGGTGTTGACGGCCGGAAGCATGCCATCTCAACTCAACCCTGAAGCAACAAGGCCAGCAACTCCGCCGCATCGGGCGGTGGTGGCGCAAGCCTCGGCAGTTTAGCCAGTCGTGTCTTAATCTGGGTTTGGGGATTGCGATTGAATGGGAGTGGGTAGGTTGCCCAGGGCCCATGAGAAGGTAAGGTTTAAGCCTAAGCGCGGCAGAGTTTTTTGCTCGCATGGGGGCTCTCCTGAAAAATCCAAGACCCGAACCCTAAGAGTTGGATGGTGGCAACGTTTGTGCAATAGAAAGAGTGATCTGAATCACCACCCACACAACCGTACTATCGCACCAAGCAGAAGACTGCTTGTACTGGTAAAGTACAAAAAAAGGACCCGAGACCTCTGACACGACAGCCCCCCGGCTGAGGCTCTCCTACGGTCAATCTGAGATCAACACGACAACAGTCATTCGCATGCCATCACTCCCTGGACCTAGGAGTGTCCCTCCCCCCAAAAGGTAATTCTGCAGACTTCCAAACGGTCCAAACACCAAGTCACCAAGTATCAGCAAAGAACATGAAGAATCCCGTGGAGGCGGCCTCCTCGGAAGCTTCTGCAAGGCTTTGTCTAAAAAGGGCACAGCACAGGGCATGGCGCTTTTGAAATGGCTCTGGGGATTTCGGGGAGCAGAGTTTCGGAGTAGCTCCAGTGCTGTCCGGGGATGCAACATTCAAACATTTCAAAAATTCCCCGCTTTTCTACTTGGTGAGGCTTTCAAGCTGTAAAAAGCTTCTGTGCACAGCCCCACAGCCCGTCCCAAAGCAACCGGGCAGCTGGTGCAGCGAGCTCCGACAAGGGCATCGCCAGCGACCCAACCGGGCAGCTTCAGGATGCTTCAGCTTTGGGGTTGAGGGTTCTATGAGTCGGGTTCGGGCTCAAAATCCAAGGGGCTCGTGGGCATTCTCTGTGGTACGTAGCATACTTTATTTGCATGAGGATCCTTTCAAGGGAGTTCATACAGACAGCGCCATACCTATAGTCAAAATAGTATACTACATTTACTACATATGCACAGCATGCCCCGCTGTGAGCTTGTGCAGATGTAGAGACATATACAGACGGAAGATGCTCGCTCTTTTGTACATGATACCTATGCGACATATTCAGCGGCGGCGTTTTAATTCAAATAGAAATGCGCGTTCCATTTTCCTGGCTTTCGAGCGATCACGATTCTGTAGCCCTGCATGCGTAAATGTCTTTCGCCCCCAACCCGTCTTTGAGGTTTGGGCAGCAAATTGAGGGACAAGGGACTCGGGTTGAGCAGTGTTGGGTTCAGGGCAGAGGGTAAATTCTGTCGCCATTGCAGGCTGCTCTCGTAGTAGCTTAGACGGTGACCCTTACCATACGGACCCCAACTCGAAGCGCCAACGGATGTGTAGTTATTCTAAACCGGACAGTGTGCTAAATTCTCCAAAGCTTTTCGAGAGCAATGCAGGGCTGCTCAAGTCTGTGACTCTCTTGAAGTGCCTGCTGAAGCCGAGATGCAAGAGACATCTTGAAGAACTCAACTTGGGCGCTTGGGTTCTGTTGGGAATCGGAGAATCCCAGGCCGGCGCGGCGGCCCTGAACGGGGCGGGGGCCGAGAAGGGGGAGAAAGGGCCGCCCCAGGCTGCGTGGCTGAGCGGCTGCCCTGCCGGCTCTCGGCTCTGCCTTTTGGGAATATAAGTGGTTGGGGCCTTGCGGTTGGCCCCATTTCCCCTTTCGGGCCTAGGGCTGAAAACAATCTGCTTCTCTGCGGTTTTGGAGTGGCGGTATCGTTTATCACGGGCACAGTCACAGTGACATGGATGGCGATACTCATTGATGGTTCGGGTTGTGGGTTTAAGATGTCGAAGTGGTGTTAGGCCATGCCCAACATGAACAAGAAATTGACACTGTAGCAATGAGCGCCGACCATCACGGATGTCTCGCGGCTTCTTGCTTTCGGCATCATGGATTATGGCTTTTGTGGCATGCCGGCTTGCACCGGTATCAGCTGGCTTCTTATTGCGAGGCTGATGCAGCTATTATCATCCCCTACATTCTTGGGAACTGTGAACTGAAGTTTTTCAACTAGATGTCAACCAGGCTGGTGCATTCCGAGGCTTAAGCTGTTTTCTGTCTCTTAATCTCTTGTGGATGGTGGGTAGCCAGAACAAGCTGCTGAGGTTTTAGTGTTGAAGCAATGAATTTCGTGCCGTAGTGCAGCATGGTCACGATGAACACTGAAACGAGGTAGCAGGTGCTACAGCGCATCATTGTTGTCCGTCCAGCGGTCTTGTGCTTGCTTCAAGTCCACGGACAGGGATCCTATGTCTGGTATTGCCGCCCGTGTTGGGATGATTGGCTCGCCACGCCCAAAGTTGTGAGTACATGAGAGTTTCGGATGATGTCTGCATCTTTGTTCTGCTCTCGGGAGCCTGTCTTAGCTCATGGTTTCGTGGGTCAATGCTTCAAGCTGCGGTCCTTCGGTGCTTTTGCTGGTGCAAGACACAGACATGCATCCCAGTATCGATGCATACATCCATCTCTCTGCCTCCAGCTCTTCATCTGCAGATCTAGCTCTTGAGGCTTCCATCTACTGCCTGCATTCGTTTGCCCATCGCTCTTCCACCTGTCTCCCCCTGCACCAGCTAGGTTTGTATTTTGGCCTCCATGAGCGATCTAAACTAGAGCTCGGTCTAACCTATGACTATGTGACTCTGCGACTCACCCATGCACAGAAGCAAACAGGCCAACTCAGCAGTGTTGCCGTTTTAGGTTCGCTACAAGCAGTGGTTTGCGGCGGAAGACGACGAGGAGTGGCTGGCCAATGCTGAATCGTCTGAGGCCCATGTCGTCTTCGCCTACTGCTCCCTGCCTCGGATACCATTGATGGTGTCGCAATCCTCAGCAACAGACCTAGGATTAGAGGTTCCGAGGTTCTTGGAGGTTTGCTTGTCTGAGCTCAGGGATCTGAGGTGATGTTGTCGATACGTGCCCAACCTCTTGCCCGTATATTGGAGTTGTGGTTGCGGTCGTTGTTGCGGTCGGGGTTGTGGTTGCGGTTGCGGTTGTGGTTGTGGTGGTTGTTGCGGTTGTTCTTCTTCTGCTTGTTCTTGCTACCGTTCTGGCTCGCATTGTTGTTATTGTTCTTGTTCTTATTGTTTAGTAGGAGCAAGTAGCTGTGGTGGTAGCAGTTGGGCTTGCAGTTGAGGTAGTAGTTGTCGTCGCAGTAGTAGTAGGAGCAGTTGCGTGTAGCAGCTCACAACAGCAAGAGTAGCAGCAGCAACACCAAAGGTGGCAAAAGTCTTCGTTGCAGCTTTCTTGACCATGGGCTCTTGCTCTTCATGATGGGTTACGGCACTATTCTAGTTTCTCAGAATTTGGCATGAGAGCTGTAGCCTTGGTGATCCTGTCTTTAGGGAACCTTTTTTCACAAGGACGCATACCTGCCAAAATGCTCTTGAGAGTTGCCAGGTGTCTACCAGCTCGAGCTCGTTCGGAGGCATGCCTGGAGGGCCTAGATGGCTTCGGAGAGCTTGCCGGTTTATTCCACCGAATTGTACCTGTCTCTTGGTTGCAGGGATGAACGGTGTTGATCTTGAGGCGAAGGTCAGTGTGGAAGCCTACATCCGAAACGGTTGACTTCCCAAGCGACTGGACTACGAGACAAACGCAGTCAGGCTCAAAAGCTTCGAGACCGCGGAGCTTGGCTTCGACAGGCAAGGCCCTTGCACGGCAAGAGTTGTTGCTGGAGTTCGAGCGTCCGGGGAACTCTGCACGCAGTACGACGGGCGAGTTCTTCTTGACAATTTGAAGGAGGGTAGCGGTGAAGATCAAAGTCCTTGCTGTCAGCACGTTTTCGAAAAGATTGCGCCAGAGGTGAGGACCTGCTGCACTTTGACTTCATTGAGGTCGGTACGTGCAACTACCACACCTTCACTCAGGCGCCAGCTTGGGAGTTCGGGCTCGGGAGCTCAGAGAAGAAGCAACATAGCTGCAAAGCCACAAGACCCTATATAGGCCTATATGGACAACATGCACCATCTAGCTCCTGTCTCTGTTGAGACGAAAAAATCCAAGGCGGGTTTAAATTCCTTCGGAGTTTAGGAATGAACATCAAACTTTAAAATGCTTGCCTGATTAGCACCTGAATCCTTAGCGAGTTTTGGGTAGGTACAAATGTTCAAAAATCGTCCATTTTGCATGAGAAGAGCTAAAGTCAGACTTGCGGCAAATCAGGCTTGAGGCGTTCAAGAAGTTGCCACTCACATTAGCGCCTCGACAATCCCAAAACGCGCAGCGTCCGCCTGCCACCCGGCCCTTCAAGAATTCACAGCCATAATAGGAGATCTGCCCTAAGATTGCTCAGTTTGTTGGTGGCCATCCGAACGGAAAGCCAAGCGCTTATAGGTCTCTGCCTTAGCCGGACCAGCAGTAAGGAGGTGGAGGTTCAGGGCTTGCCGACCGGATGAATGCAAAAAAAAATATGATGACTCCTTTCCCTACAGTGGTTATGCAGATTTACAATTTACAACTTCTGATCCTTGCGTCAACTGCAATCCGAGATCCGGCGCACGAACCCCAAACCCTCAATGCATGTCAGGGACATGGGTTTTGGGTGTGCAAGTATGTGATGAGTGAGAGTAAAGCCAGCTAGACTGCATTTGCGTAGTCCCAGTTGTTTGGCTGCAGCGATTCATATGATTCATTTCGCTATTGTCAGTGTCGCGATTGCTGTTGCCAGCATGGTGTGGAATGCTGTCATCATTCTGATGCTCGGTTCAAACTCTGCTATCCAGCAGCCCCACTGTATACGTATGCAACGAGATGCTCCACATGCTTTCGCAGACCGGAGGCCGCTGATTCGTTTCCGGGCTAGCCGAAGATAGTGTGCATGTGTTGACCCTTTGCATGTGTTCTTGTCCCCAGGCCTCTGGCAATGCCCTCCAACCCTGAAAATATGTAGGCTTTATGGTATTATGCGTTTAGTGGGGCCCTCGAGCTTTGAGGCGGCGTCAGCCCTTCCGGAGACTGTACCTAAACCTTGAAATGTTCCGAATACCTCGGTGCCTGAATGCGATCACCTACATCTGAGCGTTAAATCCAAAACTCCTAAACTACTACCACTCCCAAACAGCCCCGAGGTACCTCCCATACAGCGATGATCCTCGTCAACTTCGCGGGCTGGCGGTGGACATGAAGAGCAGGCATTGGAAAGAAGAAGAAGAAGACGAGCTTCCACGTTTCGCATCTGTTCCATTGCTGATATTCCTGTTGCCATGGTGTGTTGAAGTTATTCCGACGACGACAACTATTCGATGGCAGAGGTCGTCTCGTTGCTTCCCGCATTCAGTCCTTGCCGTAGGGTTTCCGTAGCCAGGTCCGCAGAGTCTGGATCTGCAGCAACACTATATCACATCTTATGTCAGGCACGATTGAGGCCACGGTGAAGTGCACGAAGACCATCGTGCAAGTACTTGTCTGTTCACGTTTAGTAGACATACTATCACATATTACATAAATTCGTTTGGAGGCCTCAAGGCGAGTCCGGATGTCTTTGGAATGCCGGCAATTCTTCTGCAAGGCACCGAAGCTGGAACAAGAAGCAGAAAAGAGAAACGTCAGTGACGATGGGTGATCAAATGACGTGGTCACGACCCCTGCCGAAAATCCCGCCAATCGAAAGTCCTAGGCACATTTATCCAATGCCCGGTCTTTTCCGAAGCCAGCAGGTATCTGGACCAGCTGCCGGATCTGCCGAATGCCACGGCCTAGATGTTCGTGGTGTTCTTTCTTCATTTCTCGGATGGGTTCCAGCAGTTTTTACACAGACTTGAGGGAGTTTAGTGCATAAAATATAGGACGTAAATGTAGTCGGGTTGGGGTTTTGGAGTGAAGCCTTGTGGGCTTGAGAGGCCGAGATTCGGTGGTGAGCCTGCTTGTAGGGCTGATGACCTTTGATATTGAGGGTCCTAGAATCCTAGAATCTCAACTTTGAATCCCTAAAGGTCGCGGACGCCGATTTTTCTGGACACCAGGAGATCACCAAGCCTTGTTTTTCATCTCTCAAGGCCTCGACTGTTCTGAAACTGTGCAGCGATTGAAATCAGATGAGGCCTGTTCCAAAGGATCCTGGAAGGGGTTGTGCGCCCCCCCCCCCCCCATGTTGCCGGAAGGGGCTAGGATGGAGCTGATGCCCTGGGAGGGGCTGTTTGTATTCTGAGTTTCAACTTCCGCAAATGAAACTTGGTGAACTCTTTCAGCGACCCTACACGGCAGGATCATCGCCATAAAACCTCTTCACAACAATTACCCGTCGTCCAGGAACCGCCCCCACCCCCTGCATGTGGGCTGTCAGAAAGTCAGGTGCAGAAGGTAAGAGCAGCTCTCACAGAGCATGAAGAAGTTCTGCAAATGCTGCGCCCTTAGGACTATAGTGACTATAATAGGGGTTGCAACGGTTGAGGTTTCTGGGTGTCCAACACTTCCGAAACATATTTCGAAGTAAGAAAGAGTGCGCGTGTCAGTGTGCTAAGAAGCCTGCCAGCTGTTGGGAAATTTCCTCGTTATGCGTGAATAAGAGTAGGGCGCTCGCATACGAGACGTCTTCAGCATAATGACATGAAGCATCGAGGAGCAAACCTGAAGCACAGGATTTTGACAGTGATTTGGGGACCGTTGGCCTGGAAAGCGCGCAGTGTTATTCTGAAGAGTCTTCGAGCCTTCGGGCTTCTGCTACCTCAGGTACCACGTGCGTCTCAAGGACATCGAGCACTGGGAACGCATTTTTGCGACACAAGGCGCTTCGGTACCTAACCTTTAGCCCATGCAGGATGCGGGCCACAACTCTCGAAACTCGAGTGTACTTGCTCCCAACAGGGCCCAAAGGATGAGCTTTCAGCAAGTGAAAATATTCGCAAGGCTTGTGTTAAGTTATGTACATACATCTGTACATATAGATATATGTATACAAAAGTGTACATATATATATATATATATGTATATATATTTATTTATTTATGTACAAACTGGTGGTTGACTTGTTTGTCCTTGCAATTGCTGGGGTGTGGGAGAGATGACTTGATTGGCTCTCGGCAGGAAGACTACTGTGCCCCTGCTACTGTGCCCCTGCAGGCAGTTACGTTAAGTGCGTAGCCACGTCTGGAGATGTAGGTGTGAGGTCTGATCGTAGAGGGCCGAGTAGTTCGTCATGTGCGTGGTTCCTGAGGCTAGCAGCCCGGGATGTAACGCAGCTTTTCCGGACATATCCAAAGATTCTCATCTTGTCCCCGAGCTTCGAATCTTCCCAGCATGCTCCTTAGTGCTGCAATTGAGAAGTGCCTGTGAACAGCATGTTTCTGCTCGTCTCTTCCTATGTCTGGCTCCAGCCGTGCTCTGGCACAATGTCGGGGGCATGTGATGAGGGCCTCACCGTGCAAGCACACGGCCAGACCAAATTCATTTATGTACTCTACTGGTGCCAGTTCCAGAGCTGGAGTTTCCATGTCACGATGTGTTCCTTCAGGTTATCGGCATCTGACGTAGTTCGGGCTCCCTCAGCTCACGCTCGCACTCGCGCCGTGATGTCCACTGCATCAGAAAGCCCCATCAGCCAAGAGCAAGCGCCGCAGACTAAAGACCAGGAGATTCCGATTCACTCCAACACGCACTAGATCGAGCGTGCGTACATTCCCTGTATGTGTCTATCTACATAAATATAAATATATATATATAATATATATATATATATATATATATATATATTATGTACCTTTCGTCGTGTAATTCGTGGTTCAACATGGAAAGACTATCCATGAAGAGATCCAGCTGTGCATGAATGCGTGTATGTGCGCGTGCACAGTGTGCATATGTACATACATACATACATGCGCACACATACATATGCCTTTACATACGCTTGCTTCTTGTTTTTCTCATCTTGGCTGCAGCTCACGTCAGCCCTGACGCTTGAAGTGTACTTCGGGAAACCTGTACGATTGCACTCTTCCGGCGTTTTTGGGGCTGGTGGTGTCATTCACTGCATGTATATGTATGTGTGCAGCAACACTGTGTGTGTGAGGGGCTTTGTGTACCCTCTCTCTGTCTCTGTTTGTCTCTGCCTCTCTCTGTGTCTCTTCCTCTATCATTTTTGCCAGTGGGGATCCTCGTCAACATGATGCCAATATTCACAGATATACCGTGCGTGGGATGTGGATGCGGTCGACGTAATCGTTATATCTGCATTGGACACAGAGACCGCTGAGGATGTTGGTTGCTAGGGTGTATGGGGCTCAAAGGTTTCGCGGCCTTTGCAGGACTCGCTGATCGACAAGAGCCCGGGCCAATCAGGCCAGTCAGAGGCTGAGGGGCCTACGACCGACGTGGCGCCGGGAGCTCTGCATTGAAGCAGTTTTTCATGGCAATCCTCCCAAACTGCGCTTATAAGAAGGCTTTAGTGGTCGCCTTCTGTCGTTTGCTTCGGCTGCGAAGTTCTACGCCAGCGCTTGGCCGGTGCTGTAAGAGGCTTCTGTGCGGTTTCTTGAATCTTAGGTGGCAGCTGCTAGCAGCTATGATATCGGTAGTAGAAGTGGCAGCAGCAGTAGCAGCAGCAGTAGCAGCAGTAGCAGCAGCAGCAGTACTGTAGCAGTAGCGGTAGCGGCAGCGGCACAGGGCGGTAGCTTTAGCGGGCAGCCGGTAGCGCGCCCGTAGCGGGTAGCAGTAGCAGTAGCAGTAGCAGCAGCGCAGCAGCAGTAGCGGTAGCGGTAGCGGTAGCAGTAGCAGTAGCAGTAGCAGTCGTCGCATATAGTCGTCGTCGTAGTCGTAGTAGTCGTAGCGTAGCAGTAACAGCAGTAGCAGTAGCAGCAGTTGTTGTTGTAGTGGTAGTGGTATGTCGCACGATTGTCATTTTCATGTGATGATTACAAGTTCTGGTACTAATGGAAGTAGAAGCAGTGACTAGCATAGCATAGCATAGCATAGGCCACGTGGCAGTGTCAAGACATGGCCAGTAGGCGGCGAAGCAAACAAATAGCAGCACAGAATGAGGGTGACACGTGGTGTAGGATCTGTTTGTACACTGCAGCTTCATCATGTTATATCTTCACGTAGCATGAGGCTTCGTCGGAACTTTGGGCTTGAAGTTCGATGTGTCGCTTCGTCGCAATACCAAGGAGCACCCGAGGCCCTTAAGACATCGGAACAGCCTTGCAATGTTGAAGGCCTTGAAGACAACGACTCACCGGTGTTGACAAATCTTCTCAGCACAACACCTGACGGTCTGCTGCTGCTGCTCCTTCCATCTCCACAACCACAGCGACCAGACCACTACTGCGATGACGCCTACTTCGACTTTTACTGCAATTCGCTGCTACCCCTGCGAATATACTTCCACCATATAGCAGCACCAGTTCGACGACGAGACCGGCGACAAACATCACGACTCCTGCTGCCAATATCAGGGTTGCATAGAGCTGGTGGCATCACGGGAAGATCTGGCTGAAGCAAGGCCACCCCCGCCACCTTTCGATTCATGGGGTCGGGCATTCAATGGCGTCATGGCTGGACAGCGGAGGAGCTCTTGGGTTCATGCTTGAAGCTCTGTCGCTGTCTTGCTAAGTGCTTTGGCACTTTAGCCTAGGATTGCTGAGGTGCAAACCATTGCGTGCGGAGTTGTCGGATTTCGTCGTGCTTATACTGGATACTATTCAAGGTAGGCCCGTAGGTTGTTGTGATAGCCTCGCCCTGGATGAATTCGCGAACTTTTCTGTCATCCAGACATCAGGGAGGCTTGTAGACATTGCAGGCTATGTGCTCGTGCTGTGTTCATGGAGTTGCTATAGTGGGCTGCCAGTTTGCTTTCTATGCCCACCATGCTTTAGCATGGCAGAGATCGAATTTCATTGCCGGAGCACAGGGGCCCAGCGCTGAAGCCACGGGCCATGAGGTGTTCAGAAAGGCGCAGCTCTCTAGGCATTCAGCTCCGTTCCATGCAGGAGAAGAGGTACTGGTGCGCCACTGGAGTGCAGCCGGCTTGCTTTGTGGTGGCAGTTACACAGCGGGCACACATCTTTAAAATGGCACTCAAGTAATGAAGTAAGTAAGTGAGTAAGTACGCAAGTTAGTGTGTGTGCACATACATATGTATATATGCATATAAGTGTGTGTGTATATATATGTATACATACAACTTATAGTTCTGTATATGACAGGCGTATAAGTCGACAAGCAGATCAACAGTAATAGTCGTCTTACGTGTGCTAGTGCTTAGCCTAGAGTTTCTCCGGACAAACTCCGCCGAAACAGGCCGAGCCAATCAAAGCCAAGCCAAGCTATTGAAAATGAAAACTCTCAACACCTTTGCCTGCAGCAGAAACCCCAATGTATCGGAAAACCACGTCGGACAGGAAATCCCACGCAACATGCCGCGCCGGGACAGCAAAGAACTGGTAAGGCAACAATACCTCTCACTGTTTGTATATTTTACACTCTACATACCTGTATGCGTACATATATATATATATATGTACACAAGCTTGCATATATATATATATATATATATGTACAAAGCTTTCGTATATGTATGTGTATATATATATATATATACGCGCAGATATCTATCTATAGGTATGCTGAACCTGGCTGGCAGGACCGTACTCGGAACCATCCGCTGCGCAGTGTTCGGCTGTAACTGCGACGACTGACTTGCCGAAGAGAAAAGTTGGCAGGTTGCAGCAGTTCTAGAAGGAACGGGTCAGTAGGAAGACAAGCCAGCTTCCATGCCAGGTGTTCGTTCCCTCCACCTACAAGCTGGTAACTGGCGGACTCTAAACCTTCGAAACTTAAAGTGTGTGGGCTGGAGAGGCTGAGCATGATTGAGCGCATTTCTGCCTGGTTTGGTAAGTTGAAATCTCGGTGTATACTGGATGTGTAATGTAGTTACGCATGTTTGAAACTTGCTTGATGTTTGTATTTGTATGTGGATGGCTCGGCGTATACATACATACACATACATAATGATATGTGATATGTATGTATATATAGATACATACACATGTATACACACATATGCACAGACATATGCACTTCACATATATACATGTGCATGTGTAATTATGTTTGTGGATATATACACATATATACATATCTGCACATGTATGTGCATATACACACATGCACACTTGTTCATTCATTGTTTGTTCAAATTCACCTATTTGCACGAATACAGCTCCTACTTGCTGTTCATCTGCCAGCTGATAAAGGCAATTATCGCGGCTTTCAAGCGATTCGTCTCGCACGAGGCGTGCTGATGCGTCGAGTCTGCACGGGGTCTGGGGCGTTTCCGCCGAGGTCCAGGAAGCAAGACGGAACAGAGATGCCAATGTCGCTGTGGTTGTGGCTGCAACCGAGTCTGCTGATGATACATTCCTCAGCTTCTCAAGCTTTTCAATCTCCTTGCCTACAACCCAGCTTGGCCCAATCTGAGAGCAGGTTGCAGTGCTCTGAGCCGTCATCGAGTGCTGCGGAATGCCTTGGGCAGCTCGGCTCAACATAAATGGTTACTGTTCACCTCGTGCCATGCTCGTCGCGCATGCAGGGCTGACACGGGAACATCATTCTATTAGTTGCCTGCCTGGGCCTTGTGAGTCCTTGCAACTTTTGCATGCGGGGTCAATCGTTCTGCCAACCCTGGACGATTGTGGCTCTACGCGGCCACTCCACAGGATAGTTGTCTCAGATCGAAAGTGTTGGTTCTAAGAAGGTCTTCAAGGTGCAGCGAGAAATGGTGCTGCCTCGGAATGTGGAGAGAATCATATCTCACAGCAGCTCACTTCGGTGCAGTGTTCAGGATGTGACAAGAACACGCAGTGCTTCAAGCATGGCCCATTCGAAACTGGCAGGCTTAGTGTCTCACAACAGCTCCTTTACTTATGTAGATGTGTATGTATGTATGTCTGTGTATGGAAGTAAGCATGTATGTATTTGCGTATGTCTTCGTGTATGTGTGCATTACATGTATCTATGCATGTATGTACATATGTATGTATGTATGTGTGCATGTGCGTACGCGCACTGAACCCTTCACCTGCCCACTTATCGGTCCGTCCATGCATCTACACGACATGTAGACACACCATGTAGATTTGCTTGCACAGAAACGGGTCCAGCCTCCAAGCTGAAAGAAGCAAACCTAACACCTTTCAACTCGCTGGAGCAGGATTGGTTGGCCTCCAACACTTGATACGGGTGAGGCCCCAGCTGCAAGCGACGGAATGCCAGCCTGGGTTATTTCCATGCAGCCAGTGCAATTACGCATACAAGACAACGATACATGGCAGTCTATGTGTGTCCCTATGTATATATATGTATATACATATGTATATTGGTTGACAAGTAAAGGTATAAGTATAAGTAAATGTACAAATACTTGTACGGACACACATATATACATATATGGATATATTTATATGCATCTACATATATATATATATATATATATATATATATATGTGCGTGTGTGTTTGTATGCAAGGACATATGCGTGCTTACATACATACATACATACATACATATGTATACGCAGCTTTCTCTGCGCAAAAGTAGGCGTCCTGTTTGCCGCGCATCGCTGGCTTGCTGCAGCGGCTCGAGTTTGATTTTCAGTGGTCGTGGTAGCACTTGGCTCTCTGCCAGCTATCATGGAGGCCACTGGCGGGTGGGTCGGCTTTATCTTTATAGGCGTAAGCCTTAAATTGTGGAGTCGAGCATTGGTTGAAGGCCCCCGAAGAATAGGTGACACGATGCCTCTTGCAACACCATCTTATGTTGTAGCATAGTTTACCGCAAACCCACCAAGCTGATGATGATCGCTTGCAGATTCTCCTACCTTTACCCTTTGCATGCATCCTCAAGCCAGTTTCCCAATGATGTAGGACCCTGTGAAGCCCGGCCAAAACCTCAGCTAACCTTTCGTTATCACGTCGTGCTCGACTCGCGGTTCAAGTGGTTCCGGATGTCAGGGTTCAGGGAGCAGGCTCTTCAAGGTGGGAACTCATGATTGAGAAATTAGGGACTCACCGTTCCTCCTTCGTCTGAATGGCTAGTGAAGTGCCGCAACTCCGGACAATGCACAATCATAGTCATGCCGAGCCGTCCAGAGACTATCACCCACCCATGCCGAACCCCCGTCCCACGGGCGAGGGCCCGTCGCGGGCACTGGAAAAGTTGCTTTGCCTTTCGCAACTAATTAAATGCACAAAGAAAAGTGCGGGTTGGCGCCTTCGCTCTCTCCTGTGTTTCTCAGGTCTGAAGGCTGTTGCCAGTTGCGATATATCACTGACTCCCGTAGTAAGTTGTCCGGCGCACGAACAGTCAAAAGCACACGCACACACATGTCCCGACGCTCCGTCTTCGACCCACTAGCAGACCCCATTCTTCACATTTCTTAAACAGACCCACTGGCCGAGTTTCCGACAGACACATCAGCATTCCCGCTCGAAGGACGACGGCGTAAGATCTGGTCAAATGTAGATTTCTTCACCCTGCCCATTATGTCATCCATGCCCTATCCAATTCGGGTAGTGCCCAGTTTACAAGGCAATGCGCATTGGACAGCAAAGAAGCCTCGATGCGTGCAAAACAACGTGGGGACATACTTCCGATGCATACGCAGTGCTGGAAGCCCTGCCATGCGTTTCGATTGACAAACTAAAAGGGATAAGAGGTCAAACACCGGTGATGAACCCAACATGTTTTCAGGCTATACACTACCATACGCATACATACATACATACGCATACATCTATACATACATACTTACATACATACACATATCTATATCTATCTATGTATCTATCTATCTATCTATATATATATATATATATATATTGCACTTGTATAAGTAGATGTATGGGTGTACATTTGTATGTGTGTATATATATATATGTATGCATGCATGCATGCAATGTATGTATGTATCATGTATAGATGTACATGTATGTGTGTATACATGTCTGTATGTATGTATGTATGCATGCATGTATGTATGTATGTATGTAAACTGTGCGTATGTATGCAAGATGACAACGAGATTGGTATACGTTGTTCATGAAAACCAAACAATCCAACGAGTGGTGGAGGCAAACCAAAGTCAACTGCTAAACACTAGACAACATCAAAGAGACTGCATTAATCGGTCGCCGAGATAGATTTACGAATGGTATGCATCCACACAGTCGACACGGGTTCACGAATCACTGTATTTCAGCAGCTTCCCATTTGGAAGCATCAGGACTGCAGCCGGCTTCGCGAGTCGACTTTTTGCCTAGCAAACTGCACCTGCTTCGGGCGAGACACAGCATGCCTTTATTTCGAGAGCACTTACACCTCATAACACACATACACATAAAGAGTTCTTTCGCCAAGTTTGGGAGGATTGCGCGCGCTGGATTTATGGGGCTTTGACTCTGATGAGCACCTGCAGATGTCGACGATGTTTGACGGCAGGACGTGGAGACCAGCTATGCGGCCCTGTCCCGCGACTCCCTGAAGGCAGTCTGGGACAGGGGGATGGCTGGTCGGGGTGTTAGTCATAAATACCGAAGACTATTTTAAACATTGCCCGCTGCCTTTACAGGCCGCATCTATGGAGCATGGCTTGCAGACGACGGCTGTCTACTGGGAAGGTGCCCTGCAGTGCTGAAGTCCTAGAAGCCATGAGAAGGGCCGTCTTGACGGCCTGCCCGCCACACGGACGGAACAGGTGCCAACTTGGAATTTAATGCGGATCTCGAACCGAATCCCGAAATTCGAAGCTGGCAGCGCAGACCTTCAAAATGCTGCTGTCTCTTGACCTCGAAGCCGCGTTTCCGAACGCCCTGACGCGACATGGTAAATCCTGCAGGCCAGATGAACTCCTTCCGCGGAGTCTTTGGACAGGCAGCCGGTGATGCAAAGAGTTCCAAGCCACCCTCACCCCCATCACGTTGAGCTTATCTAGAGATCCGACAGCACTGCTCAGCTAGTTTCGTATCCCAAGCCAAGATTTGAAGTGCGCGTGGGCGTGCTCGTAATTGCGAAGTCATGTACTGTTAGGTGCATAATACCGGTGCATCTAGGCACCTTCTTTGTGGCCAGTCCCCCACGTTTGAAGAAGAAGGGCGACCAACATTGAGGAATGGGGCAGGTTTCAGGGCTTGAGGAGGGTACCGCCAGAGTGTCGCAAGAGCTTGCAGTTCCGCAGCCGGCGGAAGATCATACCATGAGTTTGTCAGTCAGTACAGAGAGCAAGCGAGAGAGAGAGAGACAAACAAAAAGTCGCTCGTTTGCACGGAGTGATTCTCCGGTGATAGCATGCTGAACGAGTATGTGGCGAAACACGCGAAAACTTGTCCTTTTCATGGGTTTTTTCTAGCCGCTTTAGTTTAGTTGCCAGGACGATGCACTGCAGCCCCTCCCGCCCCACCATACCCTACATGTTCAGGCCACCTATGGCCAGAAATGGACCTGGAAGCTGGTCGATGATCGCATCCGATCGCAGTGGGGCTGGGCTCTCGGTTGAGACTGCAAGGACTAAGCCTGTAGTGTCAGCGAAAACTGTTAGTTGGGGTTTTGAAGTAGGTATAACTAGGTGTTTCAGTGTTGTCGGCTTATTGGCTTCGGGTTCCAGATTAGGTTCAGTTTTTGGGTTTGCAATGAATACTGTATCTTTCATTCCAATTTGAGATTTGAGGCTTTAACTTTAGCGTGGATGCTCCCCGGCGTTTCGGTTTAGAGTTATTTTGGGTTTAGGGCTGGATAAGACTTTCTTGGTTCCGGTTGGTGGGACAGGCTTTTTGTGTTTCGGGACGGTGAGTGCAGAGAGTGGAAGGATTCCCGCTGTTTGATTCTTGGGGGTTAGGGCCCAGCCCTGCAAGTCCTCAAGCTTCCAAACAAAGCCCAACGTCTTATCGGCCCGAGAAGAGTCTTCCTGCTCCGAGGTTTGGATTCCTGCGATGTGGCCAAAGATCCCGAGGTCTTCTACGGAGTCCCGCCTGCCTGTTTCAGGGTTATCGCCGGAACTTGTAGTTGAGGCTGCGGGATGAAGGTTGATTCCAGCCGCCACAGCTCCTACTAGTACCTAAGCGGATCTGAGTTGATGATCCCTTCGCTCCTATAGGGTAAGGGTTCAGAGACCCCAAGTTGATGCTGTTGCCTGTCCTCGACATGTTCTTCCCAGCCTGGGATCGGTTATCACTTTTTCTTTGCTTCAATCGCGCAGGATGTTGCTTCCGCTTTTGAATCGCTTGAATCTTCCACCAAGCCTGCAAAAGACAAAGGCTAAGATGCCTGAGAAACCCACAGCAGCGTTCTCCCTGGGACTCAGCAGCTGTCAAATTGCATCGTACAGTGTTCTCTGAGTCTCTGCGTGTAGCGATGAAAGCGAAGCTTCAAGTGGCAGGACCGCGGCTATTTCCGCAAGTATTATGGCGACAAGGATGTCTACGAGATTGAGTTGGCAGCTCAGATTGCGGTCCGCCTTCAGGGGCTTTTGTGGGTCCGGCTCCGAGGATCTGGTTTGCAGCTTTTGTTTAGGACTGTAGGATTCGGGGAATAGAGCCAGTGACTGAAAGGCACAGGTTACATGGCAACGTCCCTCCCCCGCTGCTCGATCCATGTCGCTTGAATACCGGAGAGACTCTCTCGAGCTCGCAGGCCCACCAGGAAGAAATTCAACTTCAGCTTCTTCCCCACCGGGACGGCAGATCCCTTCAACAGGACTGATTGGGCTTGCAAGCATGAAACGCTCGAAAACCTGGAGACTGGGGCTGATGTGGTCCAGTGGTTCTTGGTCTGACGGCAGGGGTGACAAATACGTTACCTTGCAGAACTCGATCGATCCGTGCCCTCCGTGGCCCGGGAGATTGCAAGGTGTAGGGTACTCCTTAAGTGAATCGGGGCTCTTGGGCACCGGATCAATGGTCTGTTTACCCAGGGAAGCCACACAGGCCACCGGATATGAAGGTCATTCCATAAACGATGAAGCGAATGTCGGCAACACCCGACCCCGCCCCTCGAGGCAGCCTCCACCCTAACAGTTCTCCAAAACCCGAAACACTTGTGCTCAGGAAGGCGGCTGGCATCTCACGTTCCGACGTCATCGAAGCGGTCATGCGCAGCGCAGCCACCGTCTCAGCTTCGAATGGGGATGCAACAGAGAGCATACACGCAAGGATGCTCCTTTGTCTATGCAGGCCAAGGAAGAAAGGGCCTCTAGAACACTGAAGGAGTATACATTTCGCATTTGTCCTCGTCGTCGGTCCATTCGCATCGTAGCCAGCAGCAAACGAAGAAGCAGAGGAAGGTGGCTTGGCTTCCAGGACCGCAACAGTCCAATTCTTGCTGTGAGAAGCAGCAAACTCCTGGCGACCACAACCGACAAGTGTCAGACACGACAGCCGAAGTCAAGTGCAACAACTGGAGGAGTCACAGATGGACGTGACAGACCGGACTGAGGCTGCAGTGGACAAGGCCGCAACCGCCTAAGTCTCACAGCGTGGGACTTGGCTATGGCAGTATATTTGTTTTCTGGCCTTTCAGGGATGAGGTGAGATGGCTGGGGCTCATTGGTTTGTTTCTTGCAGGGCTTGCTGACAGAATCCATGAACCATGACCATAGAAAGGGCCGGCAAGCCCTTTAGAATCCGAAGCCTGACGGCCAACAGCAACCGAGCCCGGAGAGCCACTGTGTGGCGCAGTGCCAATGCTGATGCACTGATGCCGAGGCTGCCTGCAGACGATCCTGACGACGATGCGCAATAACACTAGGTGGCAATCGTCAGCACAAGCACCATCGCCAACGTCATGGCAGTCATCACCGTCGTAGCTATACCCAGCATCGTCCTCAACACCATCACCTTCATCAACAACGCGCCGCCAGCATCTTCATCGTCACCTATTATCCTCCCCGTCGTCGCATGCATCGGCAGCTTTCTGAGAAATCTGAACAGAGGCTAGTTCACGGCATGCAGTAATTATGGTAATACACATGTTTGGTCAGCAGGAGGCACGAAATTCGCAACAGTCGTCGTCGTCGACTCCTGGGGCAACAGCGGCAGCAGCAGTAGTTGCGCGTATGTTGCGTTGTGCCATCTGTGTTGTTTGAATTCGTGTGGTTTAAGTCAGTATGAAACATTTGTCCTTTTTGTAAGATGGTTTCTTGCATCACCACTGCGGTAGTGGTAGTGGCAGTAGCAGCAGTAGCAATAGTGGTGGAGGTGCCTGTAGTAGCAGAAGCATCATCAACGTCATCAGCGTATCACCGGCACGGCCTGTAGAAACAGCTCCTGTCTCTCCCCGTGACAGCTGAAGCGGGATTTCGCACTACTAGAACTGGGAGCAGAGCCGAGGTCTCCTCGCTGTGTCTGGCTTCTGACGACGGGAGTCTGTGATGTTCAGATGTTCAACATAATAATGAAGGAGGCTGCCAAAAGATATGCCCTACCGTGCCCGCCTTGCAAGTGCATTTTGATGACGACAGCGCTCTCTCGTGAAGCAGTTTCAATGGTATCGTGTTCCCCCCTCAAGCCAGAAAATCAGCATCGAAGAATCAAGGTGCAGCCCTTTTATCATCTCTCTGCTTCTGGGCCGACTCTTGTGGCAGCCCTTGCGGCTGCTGCGATGCCTATCACTATCGTTTTTGCATAGCTCTGTGGTTTCATTCAAAGCCCTACACCTCCAGTGCTTGTTGTCGTGGAAGCTGAAGGTTCCCGTTGCCTCAGACAGCCCTGCCCTGAACCTGAAACTCGATTGCGAAAAGAACCAGCCCCTCGAAGACTGGAGGCCTAGGGTCAATTTTGAAATCAGCTGCTCTCCTACGTGGCGGACCCACAGCGTTGGACATTCAAAAAGGGGCTGGGGAGCACCGGGCGGCTCATGACCGTGTTTGCTGGCGCTGTTCTTTGTCGCATAGCTGTGCCGTGCCGTGCACCCGAAAAAGAACGAGGCTCGGCCTTCGTAAATCCAACGAAGAGAGTCAGCTGTTCGTTGCTAGGATTCTGCAGGCCACGGCCTGCGCTGAAACACGAACCTTTCGTGTGTAACGTAGATAGCTGCCGATCGGTGGGGCTCCTTAAGTCCTGCATTCAGGACTTTGAGAACAAAGACGGTGCAGTCATTGCTGCAGCAGTACAAGGCCTTCGCACATTCGTGCTTCGTCACAGACGCTTCTCCGACTGTCCGTCGAGTCGAAGTGACTGAAAGGAGTCACGATCAAAACTGACATCTTCAACTTGCATGAATCGAAAGCACCTGCCCTGCCTTGGGTAGGAGCCGTTTTTGTGAGTCGTGAAGACAGCTGTGTGACAGGTGGGCAGCATTGGTGTCCTGGCTTTGGACTGCGAAGGTCTGCAGCTTCGGGCTTGTGTTGAACTCAAGAAGACCGGATAAGAGCTTGAAGGCTCGCCTCGGAGTAGTCTTCCTCGAACTCGAGCACCAGCCATCGCACTAGCGTTGTTGTTGTCAACGAATATGATACAATTGTATGCACTTTCGCATCATCGTTGCGCGCACTCATCAGAATCGCAACAATCTTGTCGGGCTGCCGTTTGCCTGCATTGAGTCTCCCCGAAGGTTTCGGGAAAGCTCCAGGCCGCTTTAGTCAGACTCACGGCTCAGTTTATCCAATTCAGTCATAGGTCCTAGGATGTCCTGGGGCCTAGGGTTTCACAGCTGCCTTTCACCTCCAGTCCAGAGGGCCTCGGTCTTGAATCAGAAACCTCGATCTGTCGGCCTGTGCAGGACAAAGGGATCTACAGACTCAAAATGCTTGAGCGGCTTGAGCAAGCAGGGAAAGCGGCCACACCGGAGTTTTGATAGGACTCTGCAGGCAGAGGCGCTGTTGTCGAGGTCTACAAACTTATAAGCTCAGCCCCCACCCAGACCCAGTCTTCATGCTGGCTGTTCGAACAGCCGTATGGATTTATATGCAAATATATATATATATATATGTGAAGTCAAACTCCTGCAAGCAGCACTACAAACCAAAGTCACCGCACTTTTCTCGCCCACTGCCAGGTCACGACTGTTCCATTCTCCGGGGCCTCATCACGGCTTGCGGGTCTCGCCGAGAGTGGTGCCCGGCCCCCCGCGACAACGATCACGACCAGTAGGATCGGCACCAGATTCATCATGTACCCTATGTGTCAAACTGTCAGCGTTACCCTCTTATGCTTGTTGTTATTGCCGTGTTCAAAATGTCAGCAGCATCTGCAAATGTATGCTTCTTCATGGTGCCAAGACTTCCATTCCAAGACCCGTCTGTCTCCCAAGCCGGTGCATGTCGCGTCGGCTGCTTTTTGCGGCTCAACGCAGAAAGCTGCTTGTCCTAGCGGGTGTGCAGGCAGCTCTCAGGGCGTGAAGACGATGTGAGTGCCCAGTCAGCGCAAAAATCCATAATCTAAGTTTGCGAGAATACTTGCGTGAAGCCTTTGGTGTTCATTGAAGATGCAGGGTTATGACCCTTCCGGCCTGTAAGCCGGCGAGTGTTCTGTTGATCCTCTCGTATGATACAATGATGGGCATCCCGACAGAGCCCAAAGCTCGCGAGGTTTCTGAATGCCTTCTGAATTTCAAAGAATGCCGAAGCAAGTTCTTGTCTCGCACACGGGCTCATTCTGGACTTGGAGAACTCTAGGCCGCCTGGGCAGCCATAGCGTTTAGGTGGACTGTGAGTCGACAAGCTGATCCATCATTGTCTCTATACTGCGGTCACCATGACACACTGACGTGCCACTTCTACAAGTACCAGTTGGAAACATATTGACGCATAGCTGCGGTGTAGGGATATGCGATACGCTGGTCATGAAAAACATGATCAGTATGCCTGGAGCACGTTCATGATGAATACCGAAATCCAAACAAAACTCCACGATGAACCCTCAGAGTGCTTCAGCCCGAAACAGTTTTCTCTCTGTCCACAGGCACTCGAGCATGGCAGCCGCGGTGGCGGATCCTGCAGAGTGCAGGCCACTGCCTGTGTCTTTAAATTGCCGTTGCTTCCAAAAAGTCAGGTAGGACAACGCATTAGTAAGCAGCAACTTAAATTTTGCTTATTCTGATTCTATGCGGCTTGGAGGAGTAGAACCGGTCTAGGTTGATTCCGCCAAAGCCACCAAATCCGGAAGGTCAGGCGCACGTACTTCCATGTAGAGGGCCGAGCTGCCCAATCCAGGTTGCTTTTGGCATCTTCTTGCATATGAGTGATAAGTTGTCCGAAAAAGGCATGAGCTTTAGAGTTAGTAATCTCAATGCCCTCATCTCCACACTCACAAGGTCCTGGACTTCAAAGCTCACCAATTCGGCCTCATAGTAGTTCCCAACATTGTTCAGGTCAGGTCTTCGGCTTCGGGCATTGTGAATCTTATGGCGATCGGGACGAGTGAGCTGCGACATTCTAGACATGACCCTTGTGAGGCTACAGAGCCCCGCTTGTTAAACCTCAAAAGCCCTTTGAAGCCTCGTCGTTCCGTTACCCCAAGAACGCCTCATGTCTTCTCAGGGAATGGCAGGAGGTCCTCCGGATTTCCGAGGAGCTCCATGCCAGCGTCAGCCGATGTCTCAGAGGAGAAGAGGGAGAAAGAGTAGAGTAGGCACTGCCTCAATCTTTTGGGGGTGGAATCTGTGTTGAGATTGGGAACGAATAACGAATTAAAGGACCGGATAACCCCACATGTGAAGATTATCTTTTCATGCCGTGGCGCTGCTCGATTCAAGAGGCAGGGTCGAGGATTTCGGCTGGACTGAGGGTGTCTACATAGAATGTGTTCCAGAGGGTGCGCGCCCCCAAGCGCGCGCGGCCTCCCACAGAGCAGCCTGGAGAGTGCGTTATAGTGGCGTTCCCGCAGGCGCGCGCGGCCTCCCACAGAGCAGCCTGGAGAGTGCGTTTAGTGGCGTTTATAGAGGGTTCCAGAGGGTGCACGCCCCCAAGCGCGCGCGGCCTCCCACAGAGGAGCCTGGAGAGTGCGTTTAGAAGCGTTTGGAGTGGTCTTCTGGATGTGTGTGGTGTGAGTGTGTGTGGTGTGAGTGAGTGCAACAGGATGAGCGTGTGATGTTGAGAATGTGAATGACGATAATGTGTGTGGTGTGAGTGCCCACATGAGGATGAGCGCGTGATGTTGACAATTTGTGGCAGAGAAGGAGGAGAGGAGGAGGAGGGGAGGAGGAGGGGGGGAGGAGAAGGAGAAGGAGGAGGAGAAGGAGGAGCGGGAGAGCCCCAAAAGTAAGAACCCCACGCAAAGATGTGGGGTTTAGGGACCCAAGGCAAAGTGACGGCAATCGATGGACGCGTAATGGGTTGAGAGGTTAGGTTGGTGATTATAGACGGGCGTTGGGATTGATGTGATATGGGGGCTGTCCTAACGTACATACTGCTGGGCCGGCTTGGTGCCTCGTTGTAGTACGTTCCGGTCCCTCCTCGCCGCCCAGACAGGGAGCAGACTGTGGGAGCCATGCTACTGGACAATCTTTGGCAGCATGCTATGATCATTGTGGCTTCTTGCGACCCATTCCCGGTTATCAGCACGGGTTGTGTTGATGTTTGTTGTTGCGGATGTTGCTGCTTCATGTTGAGACTAATTCCCATGTTTGTCATCTACACCCGCAAGTCTTTCTGGTCGTACTGTGTGTTTGCATGACTCGGTATGTGTTTATTGGTCTGACGATTCGTTTCATTGCTTGCTGGCTTGCCGGCTGGCTGGCTGGCTGGCTGGCTTGCTTGTATGCTAGCTTACTTCTTTTCTTGCTAGCTTGATTGTTTGCTTGCTTGCGTGGTTTGTTTGGTTGGTTGGTTATCTCAACCCGGTACAATGCTTATTATTGTAGTGTTACCCAGACCTGAGACTGTAAGCTTCACTGCAATTCAGTTCAGACCAGACTTGGAATGATCAGAACATTGTGACTACATCCTTGGCTGTATCTTGTGACGGAGTGCGAATTCTTGCAAGCCTGGGAACATGGCCCTCTACCGCTTTGGGTTTGCGACCTTGTGTACATCAGAGGCCCCTCATCACAGCGGCAATGTTAAGCGTCAAGATCGTCACGGTCACGATGACTACCTCTTACGACCGTCGTCCATGCTGTTGTCACAACCATCATTTTCAACAGCAGACGCAGCATGGGCATCGTGCTCATCATAGTATTCTTTTGCTTGGTCGTCGCTATCGTGTAGAACGTCGGCGACTCATCCTTCTGGTCTCTTCCCATCGCCAGGCAAGCTTCAAGCCAAGCTGGCATCAGAGAGGCTCCGCACCCAAGCGATCTTCACATGCCTTTTGCAAGACAGCTTCGGTTCAGTGTTCAGGCCAGCTCTTGCGACCAAGGCGCACGATTTAAAAGATAGTTAGTGGTGCCCCCGGTAACTTAATCTTTACACGAGACAGACGGATAGAAAGCGCAAAAACCTATCCACAAGAAAATCTTCGAGTGCTGTTCAGGGCCATCCTCGCCGCGGACCGCGCTGCAGCAGCGGCCGACCGGCGTGCCGCTGCAGCCGACCGTGCCACAGCCGAAAGGGCTGCGCTTCGGGCTTTCTTGGATATAGAGCCTGCGACGTTCCTTAAAGAAGTGCCCTTGATACTTTGCAGCACTTGTTGTTGTTGTTGGCAACGTTGTTGTTGTTGTTGTTGTGGTTTTGGTGTCGTTGTCGTTGCGCCGTTTGTTGCTGTTCTGCAAATGCTCCAGCTCATGCTCCGGCTCCTGCTGCTCCTGCTTGCTCTTGCTCTTGTTCTTCTTGTTCTTGCACGTCGTGACGACGTAGTGGTTGCGGCTTCAAGTTGGCAAGTCTTCTGGCCTGCATGCAGGCTTTGCTGCCCTATGCCCTATACTGTCCCTCAGTTTGGTTCTTGTTCCCTCTAAGGGCCCGGACCGGACCTCAGCTCATCGTATTTGTTGCATTCGCCCAGGAGAAAATGTGGAGCGTTTGGCATGGAGCCCAGTGCTTCGAAGTCGAAGAACGGATTGGAGATTTTGCAGCGGCCAGGCACTCTTATGCTTTGGCTGACACGTCTGCCCTCATCTTACGCAACCGAGACGCTGCCTGTCGTTGGGTCTAAGCTGCTTCTTGCCCTCTTTCTGTCTCTCCGCAAGGATGTCTGGCTCCAGCTCGGGCTTGGCGTCCTTCTCTGTTGTCAGATAGTCTGGGCTGTGTCTTGCTGTCCTGCCTGAGCAGCTAGAGCCGAAGCTCCGATCTCTGTTCGGAGCAGACTGCACACACCAAGCTGTTCGTCCGCGTTCCTGGATACTTTCTTAACCACGGAGACTTGCTCTGAAATGCTTCATTGATGAACTGTTTCGGTAATGAACGGCCTTGGCTGACTGCTCTGCGGGCTTCGGGCATTGGGCCTGACAGGGAAGCAAATGCCCTGCATCATCATTCACTGCACCTTTCAAGGCCAAGAACGGACTCTTTCAGTACTGATGAATCAGTTTTGCACAGATGGACCCAAGCCTTCGACTTAGCTTTGCCATGCTCCATGGCTGCAGAGCGGATAGGTGGTCTGTCTGTCTGTCAGGCTGTCCGAGTAACTAAGCTGCTTTCTGCTAAACCTCAAACCATGCAAAAAGTCCTGGCAACTACTTGTAAGTAGTACTTGGCTGATTCCGTTCCTGAATAAGCAACTCAGCGCTTAGATTGTCCATTAGGCAGTTAGGCATGCTAAAGCAAAGACAAAGCTACAAAAACACAAGGTCTAGCTTACACCTGCGCCTCCTCACGCTTACCTGAGAACGTTACATAGGCACGACGTATTCATCTGGTTCGTAGTCTTTACAACAAAGCACTGACGACTGGGGGGTAAAAGTATTGACCTCTAGCGGAAAATTCAACAATGTTAGGGAAGCCTTGTAACATTGGGGAGAAGAGGCTAATTACTCATCGGATTCATATATGCAGCCTTGACATGCTAAACACGGTACAGCCTCAACGACACTAAGGTCCATGTGATCTCCTCCACTGTGGAGCGGTGGTATCCAGCAGGCCTGTCGCTTGCATGTGCGACCCCAGGTCGGGCTACGACAAGGACAAGGAATAAAATTTTCAGATTGCAGCATCTGGGTGTCAGTTGTCGGGTGCAGTCCTGGTGCCAAACGCCTGCAAGCGCAACCAGGCGGCCTAAGACAGCTCACATCTTGTCATCCAGAGGGCATGCGAGGATCAGATCCCTGCTATCAGCCATGAAGCTTCTTGCACAGTCTTGACAGCCTGAATTGCAGTCCCACACCGGCATTGCTCTAACCCCCCGTATCTGTTCCGAAGTACCAATAATTTAAGCAGGGCGCTCCAGATAGCTTAAAAGGAACTTAGAGCAGCCTCTTTGGGCTTTGCAATCAGGGCCGAAGTCGCCATCCAGGTGCAGTGACCGACAAAGCCATGCCTGAAGCCCCTTTCGAGGCGAGAACGAGGGAGTTATGTTCGGGGTTCGAGTGCATATTAATACAGGATATAGACGATCATAGTTGTTTAGGAGCCTGACGGCATTGACTGCTGATTTGCCAGAGTTGTTGGGTCGTTCTTCTTGTTGGTGCTGTTGCTGCTGCTGTTGCTCTTGCTGCGGGTATTGCCGTCGGCCCTCTATAGTCTCGAAGAAAAGATTCCAAAGCTAATGCCGCTGGTAGAATCGGAGGCTTGCACCATGAGAATATACTCTTTGGGGTATAGCATGAACATAAGTGTTTACAAGGAACATGACCACTTATTGCCAGTTCTCGCAGCTCCGTTGTTCATTTCTGCGGGTTTCAAAAATTGAAGACTGTAGGTCTTGTGCAGTGGCGCCCGGAGCTTGCTAGGGATAGGGACGAACCGGGATTGTATACTAGAAGTTAGCAGAAGTCCTTGGGTTTCCTTTGCTACATTTGCTACAGCAACCTCCTCGCCAAATGGGTTCCATTGCGGGAAGCCTGAATGTCAACAACACTCAATTTCTTCCCACCCTTTGTTTGGCACGTCCTGAATCCATCCCAACTGGACCAAGCGAAGGACCAGGGATCAAATGGTGGACCAAATCGGGTACTTAGTATAAGGGCATAATGCCCTCTCATAAACAGCCTGCCAGGGATTACAACTGATTTTTTTGGTCGGTAGGATCGATTCGGGTCTTCTGCCTAAGCGGCTGCAAAGCTTCACAGTCGGAGGCAATACCAGCCTTTCAGCCCCGACATCTGCATTCTGGCACACTGAACGTTGGACTGTGCTTTTGGTAACCTCACTTCTGGTTTGCGGGCCATTGGTTGCGGCTACATGCCGTCTATCAGCATTGTCAGTCGTATCGTTTGCCGGTCGACCCAGTTAATTTCATTGGCCTGCCGCTTGCCTTGACCTGTTGTGGAGCTAGATGTTGCAGTCACAGGATGCTTTGTACGTGCAGCTTGTTCCGACAGGGCGCACCTGGCGCCTCGTCCAATTTGCTGGAAGCTGAGCCCTGCTTCCATTACACAGTGGCCTACATAGGGACCTTGCATCCATGCTGGTTGTTGGAGCCATACTGCATGATGTGAAAGCATGTGTGTGCGTGTGTGTGACTCTGTGTGTGTGTGTGTTTGTCTGTGTGTGTGTGTGTGTGTTCGTTCCATTCCCGTCTTCGTCTCTTTCTTCTTTGAAATTTATTGCACTCAGTGGTGTGCAGCAACAGTAGCAGTCGCTATAGGGGTGGCCGTAGATGCAGCAATAGGAGCAAGAGTAGGAGTTGCGGCAGCAGCAGCAGCAGAAGGAGTAGCATAGTCGTAGTAGCTGCAGTAGTCGTACTTTGTAGTAGCAGTAAAAGAAGTAGAAGTAGTAGTAGCAGTAGTAGTAGTCGTAGCAGTGGCAGTAGTAGTAGTAGCAGTAAGTAGTAGGTAGCGAGTAGTCGTTAGTAGTTAGTAGCTAGTAGTCAGTAGTCAGTAGTCAGTAGTTAGTAGTTGGTAGTTGGTAGTAGTAGTAGTAGTAGTAGGAGTCGGAGTCGGAGTCGGAGTGGTAGTGGTAGTGCTAGTGCTAGGCGTGGTTTTTAGTAGTAGTGGTTGTAGTAGTAGTCGTCGTAGTAGTTGAAGTAGGAGTAGTAGCAACAGCAGTAGTAGNTAGTGCTAGTGCTAGGCGTGGTTTTTAGTAGTAGTGGTTGTAGTAGTAGTCGTCGTAGTAGTTGAAGTAGGAGTAGTAGCAACAGCAGTAGTAGGTGTCGTGGTCGTGGTACTGGTACCTAGTAGTAGTAGCAGTAAGTAGTAAGTAGCGAGTAGTCGTTAGTAGTTAGTAGCTAGTAGTCAGTAGTCAGTAGTCAGTAGTTAGTAGTTAGTAGTTGGTAGTTGGTAGTAGTAGTAGTAGTAGTAGTAGTAGGAGTCGGAGTCGGAGTGGTAGTGGTAGTGCTAGTGCTAGTGCTAGTGCTAGTGCTAGGCGTGGTTTTTAGTAGTAGTGGTTGTAGTAGTAGTCGTCGTAGTAGTTGAAGTAGGAGTAGTAGCAACAGCAGTAGTAGGTGTCGTGGTCGTGGTACTGGTACCNTAGTGCTAGTGCTAGGCGTGGTTTTTAGTAGTAGTGGTTGTAGTAGTAGTCGTCGTAGTAGTTGAAGTAGGAGTAGTAGCAACAGCAGTAGTAGGTGTCGTGGTCGTGGTACTGGTACCGGGTACTGGTACTTCGTAGTGCCGGGGGGAGTGGTAGCAGCAGTAGCAGTAGCAGAAGGTAGCAGTATCACTATCACTACCAGTAGCGGGAGCAGCAATAGCAGCAGTAGCCTTCAACAGGAGGAGCAGTAGAAGTAGTAATATGTATAGCAGCAGCACTTGTCGTCGCTTTTGTCGTCGCTCGGCTGTCATGTTCGCAGTCCCGGCAGTCGCCCGAAGGACCGCAGACAAAGCTGCGTATGTTTATTCCTGTCCGACCTTCCATTCATGCTCGCCGAATTGAAAACATACACTTGGTGCGTTATGTTGTTCCCTACTTGGCAGTATTATGGTAGTCAAAATTGCAAGCAGCCGAATATCCGTCCTAACAATGACAAAGCTGTGAAACGGACCCCGACGAAGGCAGAGTCGCCTAAATGGGACTGTCCTGTCCTCAAGCTTGTGTTGTTTCTGGGCGCGCCGGGTGGACTTACTGCAGATTGCATGTCGTCAAGAGGCGTTGACTTCAATTTTCGTTTGGGGTTTGTAGGTTTTTCGGGCTGGCTGGACCTACAGCCTTGGCTGTTTAGATTGACTTGCAGCAATATTGATTGGAGCCACACATTGGGTTAGTGTCGCGTCGCTCCACCCATGTAATCGGAAAGCCGGAACTCTGAGCAGCCAACCCACTCGCGAACAAAGGCTCTCACGCTGTTTAGCAGATGGCCGCTAGCAAATGCTAGCAGATATTAAGAGGGGGCTAAGCAAAAAAACAGACGACACGCACTGTAGCAATTCTCAATGTATGAAAAAAGACCACACCCTAAACTCTGCCAAGAACGTGTTCATGGGGCATCTTTTCTTCAGGCCCCTTCCTTGCTTGAGGCCCCAAAAGCCATGGTGAAGCAGCCACCGCGGCAGCCTTCATCGTGAGGGGCCTGGGGTGTTTGATCAGCGGCTGTTCTCGCGCAGTGTCTCCACCTAGCACGTCGTTTGTATCAGTGGACGTTCAACGCAACCACTAGCAGTCGTTTGGGACACTTAGGTCCTCTGCGGACTTCTGATTCTGTGTATTCACACTGAATCATACCAGAAAAATTCAGTCAAACACTTGAAAATCACAAGCGTTCGAACTGGAATGCTGAATTCCCCAAGTCCTGTAGACTGGATGGCCTTCACTCTTATGCACACCATCATCGTCTAGAAGTTTTGATTTATACTCTCTCGAACCAGCAGAGGTGATGATGAAAAAGGTGTAACTAGGGTTTAGCAGGTGTTGATGGTTGGTAATCGCGACGGCTGTTTCTGGTTGCTGGAGCTGGAGCCGGAGCTCCTGCTAGTTCTGCTGCCGCTGGTGCTCGTCGCCACCATCGTCGTTATCGACTTCATCAACGGCAGCCCCATCATCATTTCATCATCCCCACGGCCCAAGCAGGTAGGCTGTTGACAATCGGCCAAGCTCCAAGCAAGAGAGGTTTGAATTCGACCCCGCACACGCTTGGCTACCAACGAGAGTCAGTATTTTGGGCGTGTGAAACGCATCCCAGAACCACACCGTGCATCACGTCCAGCGGCCTGTTGAAGCATCCCCGAGGCTAGCTAGCCCTGCCGGAGCTACAGCCGCCGCGACATTGCCTGGGCCACCACCCATGCCGACGCTCGGCCCCAGAAGGCATCGGTTTCGATCATTGGAGGTTTCCGGAGGTGTATTCAATGTTCACGTTCGCTGGTTGGTGGGAAGCGGGAGGGGCTCCAGGGGTTCTGCATCGAGAGTCTAGATTCTAAAGGCGTTGGCACTTGACATGGTTCTTCTTCAGGGAATATAAGGGCTTAGCAGAGCCAACCTGCAACTCGGACGCATTGATAAGCTGGTGCCCTCGGAGTCTGAAAAAAACGCGCGACCTGCGCGGGCCACGCGAGGACTGCTGTGAAGGCCGCGCCCATTTCGCTCCAATACCATGTTGCGATTCCGAGCACACGTTGCAGATGCACAAGCGGATGAACAGATAAACGACACAGCAGAAGCAAGCTCAGTAGGGAAAGGAGGAGCTGATGCCCCACTCATGCTTCACAAAAGGGCATTGCAATCCGTAGAGATCTACACAGCATGCCTCACCTGAAACTTGCTAAAGACTCTGGACTCTGGTCCAAATATGTAAACCCCAGAGGCACATCCTTAGCGATAGCAATCTTGCCGTCCTGGTATGTAGCCACATACTTTTAACTATCAATAATTTTAATAGTAATAACAATACTACTAATTTAATACTATCTATATATATTCACATGCAGTATGCATGTGTGTATACATGTGGTATGCATGCATACCTGTGTGTGCATACATACGTACGTACATACGTACTTGCCTATACCCACCTACCTACCTGCTTATAACTGCCTACCTATACATACCTACCTACCTGTCTACCTTCCTACCTACCCAGAAACCCGCATGCCGACATGCCTGTCTGCCTACGTACATACGTACTGTACATCGTTTCTTGTAGAATGGAGGGCGTTTTAACATCCGATCTCTACCATGTTCCGGTCTGACCTGGGAACCGGAGCTCCAGCGTCCGGCCGAGGAGTCGCAGCCCACCCCCAGCCCAGACAAGGCCACAGGCCAGCACGCAGGCCTTAGTCTTGGGGTCCTTGGTGCTTCGGGTTCGTGCGCCCAGCGATGAATCCTGAAGGGACGAAGGTTTGGGTGCAGGATGCAGGCGTGCAAATTCAACAGGCCCAACAGGCTGGGGGAAGTCTCGGGGAGCACCTCCTGCAGTCTTCGCCCGCACACCTTCAAGACATCAAAACCTCTGAGCTCAGAACTTCAGGGACGACACGACGTAACGAGCTTCCAAAGCGTCGAGCCCGACCTTCAGCTGCTACTTTGGAGGAAACGCTTCCTGCGCCGCAGAGCCAAGGGCAGTCTGTCGGAGGACGTCGGCAGCATTGAGCCAAGCGTAGCTTTGTTTTCTGAGTTTCGGGCTTGAGGGCTTCTGTGATGCAACAGACTCGTCCTTCAACCTCAAAGCTCAACACCCTCTGGCAGAGTCTCACGAAACCCTGCGTCCGTGAGGGTCAAGTCAGTGTCAGCCGCAGGCACCCGGGTCAAGGCACCTCCTGCGCCTTCACGCCGACAGGGAGCAGCGGGCGTCGCTGCCAGAGCCACAGCTGGGCTTGCAATCTCGGTTTCTGAAATGCTGAACTAGGGGATCCGGAATTTGCACTCATGATTTGGTCAGGCCTCTCATTCTCCGGAATTCGCAAATCTTCAAGCCTTGTGCCAACTTGGACATTGTACATGGTGACGATCTGGGTTCCACGTGAACACCACGCTCGTTCGAAGGGTCCTGCTCCTTAAGTGCTCCTGAACAGAGCACATTTCTGGACGGCGTGGTCTTAAAGCCTATGTTAGCCGATGAACCGTGACCTCCAAAAGAATGAAGCTGAGAGCCCCAAATCCGAGGCCATCCGAAAGCCTGAATCCTCCTTCGCTCCACATGAGCGAACTCGAAGGCTCCTTACCCTACATAAGGGATAAGGGCCTCTTTCGCCGCGAAGCTGTCATGTCATACACCCCTGATGCCTGATTTCTTGTACCCTGTAATTAGGTGCGGCAGCTTGAAGCTTCGGAGAATGTAAGATTTGACTTGACACATCTTGGCACGAAAGAAAGAGACTGAAACCTATGGTCATGTTTGGAAAATCAGCCTAAGGCCTCGGAGCCTCGCGTCAAGGATGCCGGGTTGGCTTTCCGGATGTAAACCCTCCGTGTTTCACTGGCATTCAGGGGGGGCGTCAGGGTGCAGCAGAGGGCTTAAGCAGAGTATGTACAGATGATAACACTTGTCTCTTCGGTTCAACTTTCGCGGACTGGGAGCACCAACAGACCTGGTGACCAGTGTAATTTAATTTGTTTGCATGCACACCGCCACATGCCCAAACCTCAAAATACTTCCAGTTGGTGCCCATTGCTTCACCGATTGAATACTAAATCTAAATACCAGCAACATGCCGGAGCCAATCCCTTGCTTTGTTCGCGTGCGTCTTTTGGAGCCCTCAAATGCTGGATTCTTCGAACGAAGCCCAAGAGTCTCTCACCGTTCCCGCGTCTCTATGTTCTCTATAGACAGCCTCTAAACCTGCAGGTTCAGGGTTTACGAGTCAAGTGTTGAAGTGCTTAGGCGAGCCTTCTCTTGAGCAGGAGCCGCCTCCTCGTGGCGAGGTCTCGAAAGATCTGAGGGCTGCTTGGCTGGCGCTTGTGTCAAATTGTATAGCGAGAATTCAAGGTTTGGTGATGGAGTGGGTTTTGGCTCTACAGGTCTTCACGCTGCAGCACTGCAACAAAAGCACCTTCATCGGTTGTTTGGCATGCTGGCTTTATCGGTGGCTTTGAGAAGTACACAGGGTGGTTCAAGTTGTACGTAAGAGGCCATTGCCATGGAAAGCGTGGCGAACGCAGTCTCCGTGGCAGTGTCAGCCGCCTCTGCGGCTTTGGAGGTCAGCAGCGATGCAGTGGCACCTCTCTGGTCTCAACTGGAGCTTTTGGTCTCTGCAGCATTTCAGGTCACGCAAGCCTTTTGGCTGCTGATCGGATATGCATTTAGTTTGCTCACTCAGAAGTTGTTCACGCAGCCACTCTGGGCTACAGTTCTAATCTCAGTGCCCTCGGTGTATCTTACCTATGTGGTGGGTCGCTGGTTCATCAATCTATCCTGGGAGCGCGGCCTGCGGGATTCGCGAAGCGGGCGTTTGGAGTCGCGGGGGAAGCGGCCGCAGCCGCCCGAGCTCCAACTCTTGGAGCGCTTCTCTTCGGGGGAGTCAGACTTCGAGGACAACGAGGCTCAGCCGAATGCCACAACACGAAGCCCGACTCAGAGCTTCGACCGAGAGATGGCATCCGTTTTGCAGGAAAAGCAACGCCTTACTGGCAGTGGCAGTGGCTTGCTCCTGAGTGCTGCTGGAGCATCAGGCAGCTTTGGCATTGGCGATGCAGAAGCAGAGTGCGTCCGCTTCCTTGAAAGCCAGATGGAGGATGTGGTCTTCGCAGCTGGCCAGTGCATTTTTGACCATGGCGACCCCCGCTCTGCATTTCTGGTTGTGAAGAAAGGGGAGGTTTTGGTACAACCTGGCAACCGGCCGTCCTCCGATGTTTACACAGTCGGCCCTGGGAATGCCATCGTCGGACTGCTCTACGTTCTGGCCAGCTTGCAGTCACAATGCTCTGATGACACTGATCCGCCTGTACCATGCACGGTGCACAGCAGCTCCGCGGCGGCGGGCGCGGAGGGTGCCACCGTCGCAAAGCTGCAGGTTGAGTGTTTCAGTGATGCCTTCGATAAGTTTCCAAAGGCCATGCAGTGGTTGGTGCAGCGCCTCTGCATCCGTCTCTCCACAGTGGTCTTCCAAACTCTTTCGACCTACTTTGGTCTCAGACGGGAGTTTATGATTCCCTCCAGCTCCAGAATATTAGATACCCCAGATGCTAGCACACCTCCAGCTTCAGCCTTCCGTGAACTTCTTGGAGCGGGAGCGGAAAGCGAGGAGTGCGACTTGGCCGAGACAATCGTCCGACCCGCGGGAGACTTGGCTTTTCCCCCGCAGTTGCGTGCCAAGCACCTGATGATTCTTTTGGCAGGCGACCTGGTTGTGGAGCAGAGTGGAGAGCCCTTGAAGGGGATGGTCTCACCGGGAGATGCCATAGGCGAGTTGTCCATCCTCACAGACAAGCCTTCGCCGATCCAGTATCGCTGCCAATCAACGTGTACTTTCGCAGCATTGCCAAGAGAGGCATGCCAGCGTTTACTGGCACGATTTCCAAGGAGCTTTACCCTCACACTGCTCCACCTTATTGTAGGTCGAACAGCCACATGGCTCCACCGGGTGGATGCTTGTTTGGAGTGGCTAGCTGTCGAGGGCAGCCGATGTTTGTACAGGCAAGGCGATCCGATGTGCGGCTTCTTCATCGTTTTATCAGGACGTCTCGTCGCTCTCGAGGACGCAGCGGACTCCGCGCCTGTGCCGCGGATGCCACAACTCCGGAGCCGAGCCGTGCCGAGTCCGCCTGGGATTCGTGTGCGAGAGGTGCTCTTGCGCGGCAGCCTCTGTGGCGAGCTCGATTGCTTGCGAAACGCCACCTACTCGCAGACAGTGCAGGCATCGCGCGACACCGAGGTGTGCAGGGTCTCGCCGATGCTCCTGCAGCTTGTGGCTCTTGAGTTTCCGAGAGCTATCCTTCACTTCAGTTCGCAGATCGGCCGGAAGCCGCCCCAGTCGGAGGCCTCTGCCAGCGCCAAGTACAAGACGACCATCACCGTTGTTCCTGCCACCGCGGATGTGGACATAAACCGTGTATGCTCAAGATTGACAGCTGCATTGAATGTGTTGGGCAATGCCATGCACATTACGCCGAGCACAGATCTCTTTTGTGCGGCACCAGGGGTTCAGGGAGCTGTAAGAAACTTGGACGAGGGGCGTCTTGCCCGACTCTTAGCCGATCTGGAGGAGAGAAATCACTGGCTGGTCTACGAGGCGGAAGCACCTGGCAGCAAGGGGGTCACAGACTGGACCAGACGGTGTGTCCGTCAGGCGGGGTCCGGCTGGGCACAGGAAGCGCGTCTTAACATGTTTAGGAAAGTCCTTGCACACATACTTCATCATGCTTCTGTCTGGCGTTTGGCTGTAAGAGATCGAAAGCAACTGCCATAAAGATTTTGGAGCATAGATTGCACCATACATGGGTGAACTCACTAAAGCCTGTATCAGGAACTGCTTGTTGCAGCATACTCCTCTTCCATCAACTTCAACACACTTCAACCGTCAGTTCCAATGTAGATAGCAAGAGCGGTCAAGCAGTGCTTGCAGTATTGTCTGAGTCTAAGCCTTCTGACCTTCAGTTTATCACCTGTAGAAGGGAACATGCTCCGCTCAGGGCCAGCAGTGCTTGTTTGATCGGTGTGGTAAGTAGAACCGAAATTTCCAAGAGTGTCCTGCGCACTATATAAATGAGTTGTCAATTCCGGCATGCTCGTTTCGTACACCACCACGTTGGAATGCTTTGGGATGGCCTTCTCTCCCGGAAAAAAACCTGGTGTATAGGGTTTTGGCACACAGACCACAACGGAGGGACATAGGCAATGGAAGCCAAAGGATTACAGCGGCAGGATCATCTTGAAGTTCGCAACTGTCCGGCAGTTGCAACTGCTTGCGTCTTGTGGTGCTCCTCGTGGTAGACTGATCATAAAGCAGTGTCTTGACCATTGCAAAGCTCAATCAAGTGGGTCGTAAACAGCTGCACTGTCACAAGGTGCTCAAGCATAATCATGATAATAGTGAATCGTAGGCCCAACTCTGGCGTCAGGCGGACATCATCCTCGTTGCTACCAACTTTAATGGTCAGGGCCGCGGCGATGTGCCGCAGACTCTCAATGAGAAGCACGTGCGCGACGCAGCACCCCTCTTCGTGACCAGAGAGTTGCTGTTGCTCCACAAAGGCGTACAAGGAAAGAGCGGCAAAGTGTCCAAGCTCTCCTCAATGGACGACTGGTTCGTTGGTGCGGCCGCCAGGGCCGATTCGCTGCGGCCGGGTGTCACAGGTTTCGTCCGGCACCACCTCTTTGCTCCGCACCGTGGGGGAGGAATGATGAGGTCCACAAGGCACTACCTGAATCCCAGGCAGTGGGCCAGTAGCTGGCACCACGTCCGCGTTGGCCACGGGGATTCTGTCGACTGGAACCGGTGTGCACGCCTGCTTGCAGGCAAAGCTATTGGCGTTTGCTTCGGTGGAGGGGGTGCTCGAGGAAATTGCCACTTCGGCGTCATAAAGGCGATGCAGGAGCTTGGCATACCCATCGACATTGTGAGTGGCACGTCGTTCGGTGCACTCGCAGGGGCGATGTATTCCATGAGTGCACCCGAACCGAGCTCGCTGCCGGCCCTGGTCAAAAGGGTCATGACCAAACAGTTTTCGGCCCGGAAGATGATGCTGGATTTGAACTTTCCCAGAACTGCTTACTTCACAGGGGCCTACCTCAACAGTGTTCTAAAAGAGATCTTCGCCCGCCGCAGACTGGAGGACCTTCTGATTCCATTTGCGTGTACCAGCACGGACATTGTGCACTTTGAGGAGAAGGTCCACAGGGATGGCCCTCTCTGGAGGGTGATCCGTGCTTCGATGAGCCTCGTCGGGTTCGTGCCGCCAATCCCACACCAGGAGAGAAGAGAAGATGGCAAAGTCAGCACGACCCTGCTGGTGGATGGAGGATATGTAAACCAGTACCCCATAGAAGCTCTGAAAGACCACGGAGCAGGCACTGTGATTTGCATCGTCGCGTGCCCAGACTATGCTCCTGTTTGCACTGACTATGGTGATGTGGTCCGTGGAGGTCTGGTATCTTTACAGCGGCGTTTTGGCTGCTGTCGCCGTGCTAGCGGGGACCCTCCCAGCCAAGCTGAAATCCAGGAGCGCTTGATGTTTCTGGTGGAGGCCATGAAAGAGTCGCACAGCTCCCGAGCAGACCTTGTGATTTGCCCGGACATCACCAACTACGGGCTCCTTGACTTCGCAAAGTTCGAAGAGATTTCCCAAAGCGGCTACGAGGCGGCACTTCCAGAGCTCAAGGCTTGGCTCCGACAGGCCCCTGAAGCGGTGCACGCGACAATCTCTGCTGACGTTGACCAGGCCGCTGAGAAGAGTGTCAACGAAGTGGAGTACGGCTCGCGACGGGGCTACCGCTCCTGGCGTACAAGCGCCTCACAAGCGGCACGGCGCCTCCTGACAAGCCCTCGGCTCCGCTCGCACAGCGCCGGCAGTAATTTACATCTGCAGGCCAGCGATGCCGACTACGAGGCAGAGAACGAAGGCTGAGCGCCGGAGCGCCTAGGCTCCTTTTTGCAAGAGCGAACGAGCGTACACTGTATATATACTTTACATGCACCAGAAGCACTGTCGGAGAGAATCGCTAGCAGCCTTAGCTCTGAATCTGAAACCCTTCGTGCATCGCATGAACTCACCTGTGCACTCCCGCAAAGGCAGAGCCTGCGGCGGCCCCCGGATCTTTTCTAAGACCGGACCTCAGGGACGTCGCTGGGAGAGATTTCCTGCTTGCTGGAAGGCATTGCTTTTGCTAACTTCCCTGGAATCTGCTGCGACCGCTACTCTTTCAGGTTGTAGCATTGTAGCATAGATTCCGTGGCCGTGTGCGACTAGATGCGGGATCAGCTTCACTTTAGCACTTTGTAGCCCTATTGCATCTGGACTCTTTTCGGCAAGGGAATTTCTCCTGCCAACTGCAAGATTTCCGGCTTTAGGCGACAGATGCCAAGGTTCTCGCCAGCTCGCCGAGTAGTGGCTTCGACCCCTCTACACACATGTCACTCGCTCAAAGGCCCATGTCCCCAAGCTGAAACAGCTTCGACATACAGCTTAGAAACGGCATGGAATGACTGCACGTCCAGGCTGGCCTTAAACATCGAAACAGTATAGCTATCGATCTGTGGATATCTACATATGCATGTATGTATGTAAAGTAAACATGTTCATCATCATCATCATCATCATAACAATAGAATAAATAAGTCAAAAATACAGACAAGTATATAATACTGATAAGAATAACGATAATAGTTAATAGTAAGAACAATAGCAATAATTGACAATGATCCTAGTCTTAGTAACAATGACAATAGCAATACTAACAATAATGACAACAGTTATCAGTTACAACAGTAATAATAACAGTAGTAATAACTTCATAGAATGACAATAGTCATACATACTACAGTGTGTACATATATATATATATGTATGTATACACACGCTTTTTTTATTCGTTTAGGTTTGTTTAGACATGTTTAACTGTTTGTTTGCTGGTTTTAAACGCTTCGCGTAGTCCGCCTCGGCCCGGCTGTGCTTGAAGCAGGTGCATTGTTTGGGAAAGCAGCAACCCGAAAGCCTACCAAGGCCCGTAGGCCTTAAACCGGAGACTCTAAACCCCAAGCCCTAAAGCTTAAACCTCAAACCCGAAACCCTAAACCCGGCAGCGCATAGTATAGGGAGAAAGCGCAGCGGGGCAGGCGCAGAATCGAGCGCGGGCGGGCTTCGCGTCACCCGCCTCGGCCTGGCCACACACGCACATGCCGAACTGGCGAAAGTTAACCTTCAGGCGCAGAAATCTTGCAGTCTCAGTGTGCAGCGGATGACCTCTGCGCAAGTTGTCTGCATTCATAAAAGCATGGGCTCGGGGGGGTGTTGGGGGGGGTGGCGGGGAGGGTCAGACGGGAGTGAAACTGATCCATCGGAGGAAACGAAATTTCACCGTGGGACCTTGACCTTTGTAGAGGTTCACACAGAGGAGGGGGCGTTCAGGGTGGGGGTCACTTGGGGAGGGGACAAAGAGGTGGGGAATATAGAGGGAACCTGTACAGGAACCTCTGACCGCTTCGGCCCGACCCGAGACGCATGGAAGTGCGTCGTGCCAGTCCAAAACTCCATGATGCCCGAGGTGAACCCACGTCCGTGGTTCGCGCCCCAGAACAACTTATGGTGAACGAGTCGCAGTCCAGTTTCTCGAGTTCGTGACAGAAGCGCCCCAAGCCTTGATGTATGCCGCAAGGGCCGGAAAAGCCCCAGCCTTCCATGCCCATCATGCCAAAGCTGTAATTTAAGACAACCACGACGATCCGCCAAAAAATCCGAGCCTGTGCCGCAGACCTATCCCTCTCGGACTCCTCGTAGTCGTCAGCTGCATCATCACGACCATCATCATCAGCATCAAAAGCACTACTAGCATCATCATCATCATCATCGTCATCGCCATAAGCAGCTTCGTTTGATGATGCTTATCATATTCTCAGGCTTCATACTCGTCATTATCACCACCACCCATCATCATCATCATCATCACCGTAATCGTCATCGTCCTCCTCAGCATGCTCATCATCATCGCCGGCAGCAGCAGCAGCAGCATTATCCTTGTTGTGCTCGTCATCGTTGAGAGAGTGCTAGTTACTAGTAATTGTAGAGGAGATATCAATTGGGGTCCTGGCAATAGCAATAGCTCCTATGCAGAGAAGTCGAAATTACCTTTAAGAAGAGGAGAGCAAGCAGTAGAAGTATCGAAGCCCTCTTGAGGTTCCTGGCAGCACTGATGCAGCGCAGATGGGCCAAGAGCAAGAAGGACTGTCGGGTGTGTTACTGGGGGAAGTTAGTATTGACCGGCTTCCGGGATCGTCTTGGCCGCACGCTCCGGTAAGCAGCCTGTTACCCAGACTTTGGGGTTGCCGGAGCTGGTAAGCACCTGCAGGCGCAGAGTTTGTTGTTCAGATGGTTTTTGTTTTCTCATTGGCATCTCTGACTGCTCCTGCACCAAAGGAGACCGTCACGCGGAAGCCAGCCAGGACGCCTTCATGCATAGAGAGGATCTGACGCTTGGCAAGGGTCGCGCTTTGCAGGAGTTGAGGGCAATACCGGGCGCCAGCTTGATGATTGTAGCAGAGTGGATGTCAGGACTGATTGCGAATGCCCGGCGCCGTCCTCATCATCATCAACACTGCCACTACCGTATCATAGCAATCACCATATGCCGCTGGTCTCGACTGAGATCACCCATGCTTGATCTAGCTGAACTGCTTGTTAATTATATCGTCGGCTGCAATCACCTTTTTTTTTTTCCTGGCTGTCGTCGTCATCTTCAACATCATGATTCATCATTGTCTTGCTTGCGCTCTCCTACTCACCATCGCCAGCATCAACAGCGACATAACCATCAGCATCAATTTCACCAGCATGGCCATGATGAGGAGGGTGATCTTGAGGTTGATGATGACGATGATGACCATGAACATCATCGACGTTAACATCAACAGAATCATCAATACAGTCGCCTTCGTTGTTGTCATTATGAGCCAACTTTACAGTCATTGCTGCCATCGCACCATCGTTCCCCCCAATGTCATCACCACCATGTTCTGTCCTCGGCCATTTGCTGCTAGTCCTCCACTTTGAAGCTACCTATGCCATCATCATCAGCATCACCCGCAATCATCGCTAATCATCATAATCGCAAAAAGCTCGATCTTCACTGTCTTCAATCTTCGCGACTGGTAATTTGCTGAACGGATCCCCGAATTGCGGAGCAGGACGGCTTTCCCCAGGCTTTTCACGCCCAAACCTTTCACCAACTGAGCCTATCTTGTGGCAACTGCAACTGCGCAGTAGTATGCCCTGAACTATGACTCCCTACCCTGCTGCGGTGCTTGCTTGCGCCCACATCCTCCGTCAGGACGAGCCGGCACAGAACACCCCAGCGAGGACGGACAGTGAGATGGCCTGCGGACAGTGGTCAGCATTACTCACAAACTCCATAAAACAGCTACTCACAAGCCTTCTGTATCATCATCAGTGGTTCGCTACGACGACTAATAATTGGAACTACGACGATGGCGACATTAACAACGAAGGATGGTTTAGCAGTAATGGAGACAGTAGTGGTGGTAGCAGTACTAGTAGTAGTAGTAGTAGTAGTAGCAGTAGTAGTAGTAAGTAGTAGTAGTAGTAGAAGTAGTAGTAGTAGAAGTAGTCGTAGTCGTAGTCGTAGTCGTAGTAGTAGTAGTAGGTAGTAGTAATAGTGGTGGTGGTGGTGGTTGTAGTAGTAGTAGTAGTCGTAGTAGTAGTGGTAGTAGTGGTAGTAGTGGTAGTTGTGGTAGTAGTAGTAGTAGTAGTAGTAGTAGTGGTAGTAGTAGTAGTAGCAGGAGTAGAAGTAGTAGTAGTAGTAGTAGAAGATAGTAATCAGTAAGTAGTAAGTAGTAAGACGTAAGACTAGTAAGTAGTAAGTAGTTATTAGTAAGTAGTAAGTGGTAAGTAGTAAGTAGGAAGTAGTAGTAGTAGTAGAAGTAGAAGTAGAAGTAGAAGTAGTAGTAGGAGTAGTAGTAGTAGTAGTAGCAGGAGTAGTAGTAGTAGTAGTAGTACCCCTGCCCCCCCCCCGGTGCGACGCCCAGACCTCTTATTTTTTGGATTTGCTGTGGTCGGAAATGCTGTGTTTTACAGCACTTTTTTTCCGTAGTTATGGAAAGTGGCAACAGTTCCTGGTTTCGTGTATATTTTTTGTAGCTTTTCGAACATTGTTCATCAATCTCGCACCCAAAAATGCTGGTATTTACAGCACTTGTCNCTGGTTTCGTGTATATTTTTTGTAGCTTTTCGAACATTGTTCATCAATCTCGCACCCAAAAATGCTGGTATTTACAGCACTTGTCTTTCTCAATTTCTTGATTTTTTGCTGTTTTTTGACGTCTCGATTTTCGTGCCCAAAACCTAGCGATCAGAATGAAGGCTTTTTTGGCCTGATTTTGATCATGATGTTCATCAAAATCGTATGAAAAGAGAGCATCCATGTCCAAAACCTAATGACGTCCATGGTCTAGTGCATTTGAGAAAAGAGAGCATCCATGTCCAAAACCTAATGACGTCCATNCGTCCATGGTCTAGTGCATTTGAGAAAAGAGAGCATCCATGTCCAAAACCTAATGACGTCCATGGTCTAGTGCATTTGAGAAAAGAGAGCATCCATGTCCAAAACCTAATGACGTCCATAGTCTAGTGCATCTGAGAAAAGCGAGCATCCATGTCCAAAACCTAATGACGTCCATGGTCTAGTGCATTTGAGAAAAGAGAGCATCCATGTCCAAAACGTAATGCCGTCCATGGTCTAGTGCATTTGAGAAACGAGAGCATCCATGTCCAAAACCTAATGACGTCCATAGTCTAGTGCATTTGAGAAAAGAGAGCATCAATCGCGACAGCTCTCATTCAACATGTTGAACATCCACAAGCTGAGCGACCGGCATCGCACCAGGGGGGGAAAGGGTAGTAGTAGTAGTAGTAGGTGGTAGTAGTAGTAGTAGTAGTAGTAGTAGGTAGTAGTAGTGGTGGTGGTGGTGGTGGTTGTAGTAGTAGTTGCTGTTGTGGTAGTGGTTGTACTTGTGGCAGTAGTGGTTGTTGTTGTTGTTGTTGCTGTTGTTGTTGTCGTGGGCTCCGACATGAAGTAAACGCGCAAAACCGACATGCCGATTGCATCGGTTTTTAATAGCGTTTCCTACACTCGACGTGCCTTGCGCATCGGTCGGTGTTTCGCGTGTCTGCAACTCCTCGTTTTTCCGAGTTCCGGAAACCTCGGCATTTGCAGCGTTTTCTTGCCTTCGGTTGGTGAACACATCGTAATTTTCGGTATTTCCTTTGCGTGGCCTCCCTCTGTGGAAGTGCAACTTGGGAAAGAGCAAATCCATAGCCGAATATTAGCGGCTGGGTCGGGGCAGGGTAACTCCGTCATTGAACTTCCTTGGAAACACCTCCTTCCTTCGCATGTCCTCCGCATCGGTTTTCACAGACACATATTATGCATATACGCACAAGGGATGAGCGCAGGGGGGTGCGGAGGGTCGGGGCGGGGCGAAACACTGAATGTTACACGTCCGGGTGCCTGTCTGTTTCACGTATCACTTGCATGTATCCATGCTTGCGATGTGTTGTAATTTACAGCATTTGTTGAAAGGTAAAGCTACAGATTAATTAAACAACTGTCCTTGTACTACGAGGCCACATCTTGTGTCCTTTGAAACATGGAAAGCACACAAAAAGGTGTAAAACGTGTTCAGACCAGCGAAGACCAACTAAACATAAATTTTTGTGTAGCGCGATGTGCTGTAATTTACAGCACTTTTTCAAAAAAAAACAAGCCTACGGATTAAAGAATTGTCCTTGTCTTACGAGGCCATATCTTGTGTCCTGTTCAACATAGAAAGCAAAGAAGACCGTGTAAATACCGACACTTCCACACGCAGCAAATACCGACTCCAGCGAGGTTGTCGGCCGTTGAAGTGTTGAACTGCTGTAAAAGCCAATGCAATCGACATGCGCGCGGCGGTCGTTTACGTCATGTCGGAGCGTTATTGTTGTTGCGTTCGTGCGCAGCTCTCCGTCGACCTATAGCGAGACGCGCGGTCTTGTGCCGGAGCCCTCGAAACGCTCCATGCTGTGCCTTTACAGCCGCAGCATACGCTCAACCTCCAAACTACCTAACTTCGAAATTGAGAGGGTCCAGTATCCAATTGGCCTCTTTTTTTTTGCGTCACAATGGCCTTTTTTTATGTCTCGGCTCACACACTGCATAGTCTCGGCCAAGTCACGGTCACTGTAAAACGGATACTGGTCCAGGGATTAGGGTCTAGGGTTTAGGGTCTAGGGTTTAGGGATCAGGGATTANTTTATGTCTCGGCTCACACACTGCATAGTCTCGGCCAAGTCACGGTCACTGTAAAACGGATACTGGTCCAGGGATTAGGGTCTAGGGTTTAGGGTCTAGGGTTTAGGGATCAGGGATTAGGTTACTGATTTAGGGTTTAGCGTTTACGGTTTAGGGTCTTAGGGTTTAGGGTCTAGGGTTTAGGCTTTAGGGTCTAGGGTTAGGGTTTAGGGTCTAGGGTTTAGGGACTAGGGATTAGGTAAATGCTTTAGGGTTTAGGGTTTACGGTTTTGGGTTTTAGGGTTTAGGGCTTAGGGTTTAGGATGTAGGGTTAGCCGAGACTCGGCCGTGACCCGGCCGAGACTTGTGTTTAGGCTTTAGGGTTTAGGGTTTTAGGGTTTAAGGTTTAGGNTTTTAGGGTTTAGGGCTTAGGGTTTAGGATGTAGGGTTAGCCGAGACTCGGCCGTGACCCGGCCGAGACTTGTGTTTAGGCTTTAGGGTTTAGGGTTTTAGGGTTTAAGGTTTAGGGTTTAAGGTTTAGGCAGGGATAGGGTTCAGGTTTAGGGTTTAGGGTTTAGGGTTCAGGCTTTACGGTCTACGGTTTTTGGGTTTAGGGGTTTAGGGTTGAGTGAGGGTTTGGGCTCTAAGATGTAGGGTTAGCCGAGACTCGGCCGGGACTCGGCCCAGACTTGGGTTTAGGGTCTGGGCTTTGGGGTTTAGGGTGTAGCATTGGTCTGCTGAACGCTTTGTGTGCAGAAATGCCCACCCCAAGACCACCCAAATACTACTCACAGCGAGGCAAACCATCCAGCCAGCCGAACCATATGCGGCNCAAGACCACCCAAATACTACTCACAGCGAGGCAAACCATCCAGCCAGCCGAACCATATGCGGCCAAGCCAAAGCCCAACATTACACCAAGAGCAAAATTTAGGTTTTGCGTTGGGGGGAAAGTCTGGGCCGAAGGGCCCTGTCACTGCTTTGCCGATCTTTGGTGAAGGGTTCGGGTTCCCGCCGCCTCGAGTCGTGAAGGGTTGGGGGCCCTGCCGCCCCAAGTCGTGAGGGGTTGAAGGGCCCCCAACCCTTGTCCATTCGCAAGTCGTGAAGGGTTTGGGGCGCCCCCAACCCTTGTCCATTTGCAAGTCGTGAAGGGTTGGGGGGGCCCCCAACCTTTGTCCATTTGCAAGTCGTGAAGGGTTTGGGGGGCCCCCAACCCTTGTCCATTTGCAAGGTTGGGGGGGCCTCGTGCGACCAATTTTGGTCGGGTTTAGGGTTATTAATATATGCTGATACAGTTTAGTGAGTCTAGTGTTTGGGGTTTAGGGTTTAGGGGTTTGGGGCTTGGGGTTGAGGGTTGTAGTGTTTGAAGGCTTGAGTATCGGTCCAAAGGTGCACTCCACACCTGATCCAGCAAGCCCCAGGGGCCTAACATCCTCCCCTCATGTCGGATACATACGGACCCTACAGAAGAGTAGGTTTTGGAAGGTTACTACTGGGTCCTTAATAATTGCCTATACTATTTTGGTTCTTTGTTATAAATATAGTATAATGGGCCCCCCAACCCTATTCTAATAATTATATATCATTATTATTATAAGGCCCCTATGTTAAGGTGGGGTTTGGGGTTTCAGGGTTACCGTCACGCGATCTTTCTGTTCTACCGCGGTCACTCCACGCTTTGGGAGTGAGACTTTGAGGCTCAATCGCAGGGCTTTAGGGGTTTCTTGGCTCAGGGATTCAGGGTTTGGGGTTTTAGGGTTTAGGGTTTTAGGGCCTTATCAGGTTTAGGGTTTTCAAGTTTCGATGTTTAGGGGTTTAGTGTTTTAGGGTGTTTAGGGTTTGGGGTTTCAGGGTTTAAGGTTTAGGGGCTTTCGGGGGTCCCTACGATGCTTCGAAGACCCAATGGGTACATGTACCGCTCTTGAAGCGTTCTTTTAACGGTAGGGTAAAGGTTTGGGATTTCAGGGTCCATGTAGAGTACCTACAAGGGATGACATTAAGGCCAAAGTATACCTGTGGATCCAAAAACCTACCGTTNCTCTTGAAGCGTTCTTTTAACGGTAGGGTAAAGGTTTGGGATTTCAGGGTCCATGTAGAGTACCTACAAGGGATGACATTAAGGCCAAAGTATACCTGTGGATCCAAAAACCTACCGTTGTAAGGGTCAGACCCTCTAATTAAGGGGTCATAACCTACTATTTTGTAGGGTTTGGGGATACAGGTAGACCATTTGGGTACATGGAACCTCACACCCTAAACCCCGTCTCAAGCCCTTTCGGGACTCCTTGAAGAACCCTCAAAGGGCACATGGCCCTTTGGGAAGACCACGAAACTTGCAGAGCTTTGAATTTCTCGAGTCGATCAGAAGGAACACACCTAACCTTAGGGACCAGACGACCTCTAAAAAAGTAGGGACCTTATACCACGATACTATGAACCCCCTAGAGTGGTATATGAACCTTAAAGCCTTTTAGGCTTCATTTCGCCTTCAAGGAAGTGCTACTCACAAGGCCTGTCTCTGAACCCTGACAGCCTAAAGCCCCGAAGTTCGACATCCAAACTCAAAATTTCCGAAAGCTGGCTTCCCCAGTGGTCCCTTTAGCCTAAAGCTACCTTTAAACTCCTTTTCCCTGCTGTTCAAGTCGGGCGGTTGCTGTTCAACTTCTTGACCTTGACCTTGCCTTTGCCTTTGCTATTCCTCTCTTCTTCAACAACCGGGCCCCTAAAAAGTTCAAACTTTTTAAGACAGAGCTAATATATAAGGCCAAAAAGTTTAAAGTTCCCCGGTTCACGATCTAAGATTCAAGTCCCGTCGGCCCTCAACCCTCAAAAAACTCGAAGCCCTAAACCCTAAACTCCACACCCGAAGCCATAAACTCTTAACTCTAAACCCTAAATATATCAAGGAGGGCCCCAACATAACTGGGCCCCTTAGCTTCTTGCTGGGGAGCTGGAAAGATGGAGGACTCTCGTATCGAAGAGCTTCAGGTCTAGGGTTTGTAGCGTTTAGGTTTGGGGTTTGGGGTTTCGGGTTTAGCTTTAGAGCCCACTTGTCGGGTATCATGGGGAACCAAAGGTTAACCTTTTTCATAACGTAAAGATTATATAGGGATTATACTTCCCCAAAAAAGTTACAGGTTACCTACTCTACTACTAGGAGAGTGTATGGTTTTGGGGGTGGCTCCTAGAGCCCCGAGTTCCGCACGCCCCGCAGTGTGGCCCTGGCAGCACGGAGAGCTGTTGCAGGGCACATAGACCTAGTGTAGGGGCCTTAATAATTAGAATCGTGTTTGAGCACCTTTATAGTATATCTAGAACAAGGAACCTATAAGAATAATATTGGTATCTATTTAGGCTTCAATATTAGTTGAACAAGGCTGCTGCTGAGACGGCT
>BGNK01001968.1:0-45072 GCA_003297005.1 Symbiodinium sp. clade A Y106
GGCTACGGCTACGGCTACTCCTACTACTACTGCTACTGCTACTGCTACTACTGCTACAGCTACTATTGCTACAGCTACTACTGCTACTGCTACTGCTACTACCAGCTCAAGCGGCCGCGAATTGTAGCCGTCGAATCACCACAGGACAGCCTGTGGAGGGCCCAACCATTTGAGATCCAAACCCATCCCTGGTCCTCCAACCACGTCTTCATCATCTTAGATCTGGTTGCGCATGGGAGTGCTGTCTAACTTGCATTGAGGCTCATCGAGTCTCATTCTTTCTTGCACTCGGTGGTGACACAGGCACGCAAATTTGCCGGCGTCAAACACGAGCGGAGATATTCACTTGCTAAGCTCTGCTCCTGAGCGTGGGGGTTCCCGTCTTTCTGCACGGCGGGGGCGGGGGAGTTCGAACTGCTTGCAGTTTGGGCGAAACAGCGCGGATGGCACAGGGCTTTTCATGTTTCACTCCATGTTCATGAATGGATAAGGTCGCAGAGCAGATCTTTGGTTTCTTGAATATTCCGTTTTTACAAGGACACGTTTTGAGCATGTCTACAGATGCTCTCCGCCGATGCAGCCCCACCATGCCAAGTGACTGGAAAAGGCTCNTTCCGTTTTTACAAGGACACGTTTTGAGCATGTCTACAGATGCTCTCCGCCGATGCAGCCCCACCATGCCAAGTGACTGGAAAAGGCTCATGAGTCCCTGTTGCGCAAGCGGCAGATCCTTGTAATGCCTCCAAGTCTTGCCTCTGGTCTTTGGAAGCTGAAATCGGATGGCACTGGCCAATGCTTGTATTTGGCTCAGTATTGCTCACAGACTCCACGGAAATTTGCTTGTTTCGTATTACCATGTATTACCAGCTTGGGATGGTCGCAGATACTTGCCAAGATCAACGAAGGGGATGTTTGTATACTTCTACTTTCTATTTTCGTAGCCAGGGAAAGCCAGTGTCTACAGTGGTCCCACTTTGCTAAGTCTCAGGGTCAAGCAGGGAACTTCGAAGTCCAACTAACAACAACAAAAACAACAACAACAACTCAACAACAACACAACTGCGCTTTCTACGCTGCAAGTACTTGTACATGGGAGCTTTGTTCTGGGGGAGGCGATCTCCGTGCAACCTGGTCATAGTGTTGGTCCTCGGAAGCTGTGGAATGCTGGCGCTCTGACGTGCGTCATACACCCTTACTTGCTTGTCCCTTTTACTTACAACGAGCTTTTATTCAAATTGCATCGCTTCCAAGACGATGGCGAGCCAGAAGCTGGGCAATCAGTGCAAGGGTTTTAGCCCCTTTATTGCCGGATGGCGACTGTACGGCATCCAGGCTGCCGCACCTGTCAGGTCTGTGGCTGCACACTCAGGATTACAGGGGCTTGCAATCGTACTTACGAGTCTGCATTTGTCAAGTAGTCCCCTTCGTCGGGTAAGGCTTTTTCTGCACGGCCCAGTAGTCCCGCACGTCGGGTAAGGCCGCACATGCTGTCTACTTGCCAAGCTGGTAAACCCTGCCTAGTAGTCCCGTCCGTCGGGTGAGGCAATTCTGAGGCGGTAGTCCCGTTCGTCGGGTGAGGCCATGCCATAGTGCTGTTGTGTGAAGTTCGTTTTTGAAGCAAAAGTTGGTCTTTAGGCAGTCCTAGACTCAGACTGGTGAGGTAGCCTCCAGGCCTCCAGGTCTAAGATGCCCACTCTCCACGCCAGAGTACATCGTTGATGGAATGCTACTGCTGCTGCATGGAAAGAATGGCCCTCTGTGGCAGCGGTGGATTAACTTCCTGACTGGAGGTCTGGTGTACTTTCATGGTTGCTTGGAGTCGTAAGCTTTGGTTTTATTTCTTAGTGTTTTCTCTGCTTGAAACAAGCAATGGATACCCCTGAAGTCTTGTTTTGCGAACAACTGCGCGTGCTGCGTCCTCGGACCGGCGCGCAGGTGCAGTTTTGTGCTCCACGGCTGAGTCCACGGACCGCCGTGAAGCAAGTCTTGCTGAGCTTTTGGCAGATTGCTGCGAGGCAAGACTGCCAGCTATGGGGCCGTTACTAGCTGCTTTGCTGGGCCTAGTTTGGCCCGTCAGGTTTTTTCCTTGCTGTTTCTTAGGCCTAGCTTGGTCACTTTGGGTGTTGGTTTGATAATGTTTGCCCCATAGCTGGCCATTCATGAGCATTAGCCGTCATTAGCCCGATGCCCGCCAAGGTGCGGGACTACCCGCACGAGCGTCTGAATGACTGAATGCTACTGCTACTGCTACTGCTACTGCTACTGCTACTGCTACTGCTACTGCTACTGCTACTGCTATGTATGATTTCGCAGCTATGTATTCTTTTGCAGCAGAAAAGCGACGTTGCTCCGGCGCAGTCACAGCACTGCATGTGACGATCTGCCGAGATAAGTGCGCGTTGCAGGAAAAGAGATAGTGGCAAGAAGGCTAAGCGAGACGTGATGGTTCAATTTCTGCATGTCAGGAAGGAGCAAGGTGCCGGGATCTCAGGATCTTGGAGTTCTTGTCACGCAGAAATCAGTTGTTGTGCATCAGGGGAAGCCGGTGCTGCAAGTGGAGGAGAAGACCACAAGCTTTGCCCCAAAATCTTCGTTGACACGCAGACTTCATATAGGATTTCCTTATGTTCAGACCGGCATTCTGTCCGAGGCCTCGTGCTGACACTGCCAGTCGGGCTCCTGCAGGAAGCCTCGAGCAATCACGAGTTGTGTGATGACCGATGCCAAACAAGGCACGGCTGTAGTGAGCTCCTCAGCCGGTCACACTTCTACATCGCTGGAGGGTGTGGAGGCGTGGCAGACGACAGAAGTCATTGCCGCCGATATACCATGTTTTGGGGAAGCAGCCGACAGGTTGTACGGTTTTGTACAAATGTTTGTCTGTCAGGGCGTGGCATGGGAGACTGTAACATTTCGGCCCGATGCCCCGGGAGAAGTCGCAATTTTTGCCGACCATGAAACAAATACCTAGGCAAGATTTGTGGCCACTGCGCTCTTACGCTCACCACCCGGAGGCCCAGGGCTGCATTTGTGCTGTCTCTGTAAAAGCTGCAAAAAGCCTCACAAAAAACCATGCCCAGAGCTAACTGACAGTTGTCGTGAGCGAGTTGTAGCGTGTTGTAACAGTTTGGCAGGTTCTGGGCAGGTTGCTGGGCAGGTTCCGGGAGAGCGGTTCCGAAACGAATTCCGTTTAGTTTAGGTTTCCGGTGCGGGACGGGTCAAGGTGGGGAGAGGGGAGGCTTCTTGCACCAGTGGACAATCTTACCTTTTATGAGGTGTTTGCATGATGGGGACAAGGTGGGGAGGGCGCCCCTTGCCCAGGGGCCCTCCACCTGAAGGTCCCTTGTCCAGCAGGTTTCAGGCAGCAGTTTCATGGGCAACAGGCAGCTTGGCGACTTTCGCGTAGAGTGATGTTGCTTTTCCGTCAAGTTACATGTATGCACGGTCAGCCGTATTGCAGGTCTTTCGCGGCGCCCGTTCAGGGTTGTGCGGGTTGAATTGGCATTTGCGGGCTGCCACCGTTTTCTGGCCAGTGAGATTCGCAACAGCTGTCAGCATTGAGGAAAGGCCGTGGGTTGCCTCGATGACTGAACACATCACTGACGACATGTCCCTGACTCATTAGGGAGTAAGGAAGTAGAAAGCTGGTGCCGGCCCGAAAATGCCAAGGCACCGAGGACATTTGTCACTTTTACATGATTCTGGTAAGCTTCCGCCGCGCTCGCTAAGCGTGCTGCGCTGCGTGGCCCAAGTGAAAGATTGAAGCATGGGAGTCCTTCGTTCCTAAGCTTTGGAGTTCGCAGCAAGCCTAAATGCATTCTTCCAGGCTGCAAAATGCATCTGGGCCTCCTTCAGACAGATCATGACAGATCTGATGTCCGATTCATGTATGTGGAACTGTGTCAAGTTGTGTGGTGTCTACAATCTACAATTACAAGACCACCCCGAAGCTTTCCAGCTTCATCCATGAACAGCTTGAGATTGAGTTCTCGGAGCTCAAACCAAGCTCAAATGCGTCTTTCTAAAGCGTGCTAAAACGGGCCCTAGTGTCAACGAATACTGTCCCACCCGACCTTTAAGTCTCGTATGTCTGCGTGCAGGGCAATTGGCCTTTAATTGTTTGAGTGTTTGATGGAGTTTGCTCTTTATAGCAATGTGGGGAAGGCTCGGAAACGTTTTGCGGGTGCCAACTGCAGATTTCCCCCCCGCCTTTTTGCTAGTATTGAAATCCTATGTTTGTTCGTGCAGAACCGAGACTTCAAATTCTTCAGTACGGTCTGGCCTTGCAGGTCGAATCACTGAGTGCGATGTGTGACATCAGCTCTGCGTGTCTTCTTGAGTTGCGCGCGGAGCTTGCAGGATATCCCCTTGATCTCAAAGTTTTTGGAGCTAACGCCGCTGACATCAATTGTTCCAGCTGTCGGGCTCTGAGCACAGCAGAGAGAGAGAGAGAGAGAGAGATGGGAATTTTTTTGAATGCTGTCGCATGACCCCTTAATGCCATAAGAACTGTCGCAAGGCTGGGAAGCTTCTCTTGCGAGTCCTCAGGCCAAGTGCAGTCTTTGATAGTCCTTATGAGCGTTGCGCCACCTAGGCCCGCAAGTCCGAGCCAAGTCGGCGTCGTCGCTTCGCAGGGAACTGATCCGTCACCGCGGGGCAAAACCAAGCGAACCCAACTTTCGCCCTGATCCTCTTCCTCTATCGGCCTCTATTGGGACACATCGGCTGCCGGGGCCCGGGGCCCGGGGCCCGGGGCCCGGAGCCTGCGCGGCCTCCCTTAGTCTCTCCGAAGCGGAGCGGGGAGGAGATGGTGGGAGGGTGGCACATGGCGGCACCACGTGGCACTATGCACCTGAGAAAATTCTAGATCTAGACGATTGGGTTTGCGGCCTGACCGGATTGAGGCCTCTCGGGGTCCTCGTATACAGAAATCCTTGGCTTCATGCTGCTGGGATTCGATTCCAGGTTCCTGCATATGTGCGACTACCGCCTAGAGGACCCATTATTGCCTGGAGATAGGAAGCTGTCAGTCCAGTGCCGGCAGGACATATGTGCAATCTTGGCGCATGCCAGCGCGTATTTCATGGATGTGTACAGCCAATGTGCCGGAATGCAGGCTGGACGGAATCTTGTGAATGTTGTTTTGGGAATGAGCTTAACTTCTGTCAATAGCCAGCACAGGCTACAGAGGTTGGGCACATTCTGGCGACGTTGATATTTATTGCTCATTGTTATGTTCAAGACGAGCCTGAATCTCAGCTAGTCCTGCAGGCCGTGCTCGCATGCCACACCATCCGCACAGTGACTATGCATTTGCTGGGATGTGTGGCTGTACTAGTTTCCTTTGCCTTCTTGCTTGCAGACTTCACTGAGGACTTGTCCGTTGAACATTTGGCAGAAGCATCTGTTCAAAAAGTGCGATACTGGACCTGATTTTGACAAACCTATATTGAATGTAACATCGTGCAGGTACTGTTCGTTAAAAGTGCTCAACTCGGCTGTCATCCGACTCTTGGAAATCCGCAGCGGGCTGAATGGGAAAAAGAGCTGCTCATGCACCTTCTGACTGTCTCCGGTCTGTAAAGGTCGATATCGGTCTGGCGCTCAGAGCTGGGACAAGTCGTCCTTGACGCCTTCAGGTGTGTTGCATATGGCCACAGGCTGCGATTGCCCCAGGATGATTTGTGGAAGCGACTGTGCTGACCTTGGCGTCAGCAAGTGAGCACCTCACCGTCGCCCAGCACAGAGCCTCACTTCTAAGGGAGGCCCTGGCAAGCTCGATTGCGATGTGCACGTCGATCGACACAAGCTTCGGCAGGCCGGGCGGTTGGCAGCCGAGCTCGGGAGCCTCCCTTGACTTGAGAAAGAAGCTACCGGGCAGTGGGCTGGTGGGCACTGAGGGGCCCAGTAGCCTGGGTGGGTAGTCGCAGCAGGGTGACGGCGGGCACAGAAGCGAGTTTGCAGTTACCGTCACCCGTTTCTGCCACACCCGTCTGCATCAGAAGAAGGCCTCTCCCAGGAAAAGCATGGTGCAACAGCACACGGCAGCAAGCGGAGTCAATTGCTTCACGCTGCTGGCTGATGCGCAAGCTGGGTGTCACATCTGCTCCAGATTCCGCGCTAGTTCGGGACAGGCAGCCACCACCCTCCTCTGGCAGTCGCCCAACAACGAGTTATGGGCATGACAATGCTCAGGAGCGTCGGAATCGCTTTGATGCCACGCCAGGTCCCACAGCTCCTCAAGCACAGATCGCCGAAGGCGGCAGATCCCTGCATCCGGAATCAAGATGTGCCATGATTATCCGCATTGATCTCAAGCAAGCTGCTGAATGCTTGCAGTTGACCGGATTATGCAGGCGACGACAGGCGAGAGGGACGCGGTTATGAAAGCTCTCACAGGCATTCGCTGGAATGTGCTCCTGTGTCAACTTATGGTAGCACCTTCCTCTCTGCGATAGATGTACTGTCATGCCCGTCCGTCCATGCAGGGTTTGTCGGACTAAGTTGGGTAAGGACGGTTTTGTGAAACGTAGTCGGCAGCACCCCGTGCCTGCAGCAGGCCAGGACGGCAGTGCATCTGAGCTGAATCTGTTCATTTTCTTGTTTCACTTGCGACAACTCGCCGCAGCTGCTCTTGCAATACCCGCGGCAGTGCGTCGCGAACATCTACATGTATCATGTTAGTTTTTGGGCGATGCCCATCACCGCAGCGATGCTGTGAGCAAGTAGCTGGTCAGTGACCCGAAAACTGCGACCCCAAGCTCTTCATGCTTTGCTTGTGGCTTCGCAGTGTCAAAGTCCGGGAGCTGCCTTTGCAATCTGAGTCTAGCAGTGTCGAGGATGTGTCGGTACGGCATTGCATAAAGGCAACAACCACGTCGCAGCACTAGTTTATTGCTGGGATGTCCGAGGCATTGCAAGGAAAAGTGCATACCGTAGCTAGGGCCACTGCATGAGTCTCAGAACCACGACTTGCAAGAGCGTTCACGGCCATGGTGCTTCCGGCAACCGGTCAGCAAGGGTTTCAGTCTTCGCAATCGCCGGCCCCGTGCTTAGAATTGCAGATGGTGCAGATGTTGTGTGATTCTGTTTCCACCGCATCTCCAGGAAGATCGAGCGCGTGATTTGAGCTCTCGCTTGCAGTCCATGCCGCCGATCTGCAAGTACAAAGGCCATGACGGTGGACTCAACTCAAGTACATATGTATTGATATCAGTTTCGCTTTCGCAGGCTTCATACCAGCTTCGAGAGAGCTGTGTGGTGAGACCTTCACACAGCAATGCAGGTCACTTACGCCTGCTCAACCTTGGTTGTGCGTGAGTGAACCCAAGCAGATGAAGCGGTCCACAAAGGCCTAAGTGCTCGGGAAACACCAAGAACGGCTGGTGGGGGCACCCCGTTCGAGGAAACGATCCGTCTGGATGTTCGCTGGACACGGTAAATCCGTGCCCAGCAGCATGCGTTTGCCGTGGCAGGCATGGGCGAAAACAGGAGTTGGTGCAGCAGGCCTGTCGTCCTTTCGGGCGAGATCCTTCCCTGTTTCCCACTCTGGAGGCAGAATCGTGTGCCAGGGCAAGGGCTTGCGAGTGGACCTGCAGGATGTGCCCGTGGTGTGGCCGAGTAGCCCATGCATCCCAGTCCTTGAAGGAGCAGCACGCTGCAGAGCAATGCCGTGCTGGGCTGGCACACGTCTCAGCAGCATCTCAGGTTACTTCGGAGATTGTCTGCACGCGATGGAGTGTGCTGGCCCTTCGGACTCTGCTGTGCTGGAAGGCCACCATCATGTCTGCAAGGGTGCGCCTCAGTTGGTTCCTTGCACCTCGGAGAGTGCTCGAAATATTGGCTGGTACAGGATAAGAGAGCTCCTTTTCTGTTGCGGATGCCTTAGTTACACTTGCTATGGGTGTGGGATGAGTGGGCGACGAGCCGACATGTGCAGAAGCCGGTCCCAGGTCAGGCAATCGGCAGACTCGAAACCAGGTTCTTTGCACAGCTTGACATGCAAGCTTGTGAGCGAAGTCGAGTAGCCAGCGCTCGATGAGGCCATTCAGCTCAGCTACAATCCGGGCAGCCAGAGGAGTGTCGAATGGCTCTACCGGCTATTCCTGCCATTATTGCCAGTGCTGGCTTGATTCCGCCTTGGCTTGCCGAACGCAGCATCTGCGCCACTCAACTTTGCCAGGGTTCGAAGATGTTGCAAAACACTGTGAAACGCTCCATTTGGTCGGTGGATGTGCGTTGGTTGACCATTTCAGATGCGTCGAGCAAGCAGCACCCAACGCCAAATTCAGCGTAATGCTGGTCCATGTTCAGACATTGAAGTCTGAGAGTTGTGATAAATGATGGTTCAAATGAGCGATGGAAAGGCGTCCCACACTTGCACGGTAGTATCGCGGTTTGATTGGTCCAGACAGGAGGGTGGCTTTGAGGCCTTGTGTTTTGGATTCTTGTTTTGTTTTCCCATCGGTGGGGTCTGCGCTTGTTGGATGTTCGTCCTCTGGCTGCGTTACTTGTCTTCCTGCCGTTTCTCTTTTGCTGTCCATGCATCGAGTTTGACAGCTAGGCTGTGCATGTCTCATTTCTGAGCTGCACTATATATCGGTCTGCAACTTTTGGGCTCAAGCCGGGAAGGAAGCTACAGCGTCCGGTACATTTTTTTCGTTCGAGCAGTGACCCCTGGCACAAGCGTGTTTTTGAACGACAGGCGTTACCCGTGAGGTGATGTAACATATTTTCTGCTACATTGCGCGCCACACCGAAGAATCCAGTTTGCATGCAGCTGCAGGTGAGGAATGGCGTGGGCGCACCACTGAACTTGTGCAGCAGGTTAACCTGCACATGCCACCGCCACCGCACATCGCTTTGCTGAACCCGCTGCCAGGGGGTTTGCCTGACACACATGGTTCCCTGCACGGACAGGCTTTGTGCTAAGTGTGAGTGAGCAGTGCCGAAGTGGGCACCGCTTCCCTTGGGGATCCGTGTTGGTGTCATGCAAAGGCTCAGGCAGCAGACGCACAGGAGCTACTTTGGACACCTTTGACAAGCTTGGCGGCTGTGGCACCTCGGAAGCCGCCGATGGTGGGATGCCCGCTCGGAAGGGTGCCCTCAGGGTCGCAGCAGCGGCAAGATGCGATCGCCTAAGCGGGACGCTCTCTTTGGGGGCCGTGGAAGCTGGCTGCGATGTCTTCTTGTCGACCGGTGCTGCATGTGCTGCGATGCCCCTGTCTGCAAGCAGCGTGTCTCCGATGCATTTAGGTCGGCGCGGACTACTTGCTGCCGATTGATCCCGCGTTGTGTGATTGCCCAATCCTCCCGCAAGCAGCGCGTCATCGACGATGCAGCAGTATGCGGTCCGTCAGTTTTCTCCAGCAAGTCGAACAAACTGGTATTGTGCAGTGCTCGGCAACCGGGACGACGCGTGCAGGCTATCCTGTCACACCCGTTTTCACGGCACTGCTCCAAAGACCGTGGGCGAGGATTGGCCCAACACCCTACCGCCACTGCCCGATGAGCCAGGACGAAGCGCTTCGTCGTGTGGTGGTATTTTCAGTGGCAAGCCCTTTCCAGATCTACGTTGTTTTGCTCTTTGGGTTGCCGTTGGCCGTCACTTTGTTCAACCGGTATAGCGGTTCAGCAAATGGTGGTTTCGCCGCTTGGCTCTGCTTGTCACTTCTTCTTACATCGACGATTTCAAGTGGTCGACTAGGCATTTCCAATGGGCTGTAAGAAGGGTCAATGTCGCTTTGGGGATGCCATCAGCGGATGAGCAAAGACAAGCCATGGCGGCAGATGCTTCCCAGGCCTTGATTGCAAACCCCCCCAGGCGCCTCATCCATGGCTTTGTGAGTTTCTGGACCAGAGACCGGCTCTGCGCCCGGCTTCACGCGAAGCTCCACGACCTCCTTCAGCAATCTGAGTCTTCCCTAGGTTTGAAGCTTAGTCGTACGGCCTTGTGAACTTTTTGGGGCATGTATGGTCGTGCTTGGAGATGCTTGGAGTATGGCATATGGTTGTGCGGGCTGCGGTGGCTTGGCAGCCATTGTGAGTGCCAACAATCCAGGGACATCACCCTCATCGGCATCGACTCCGGGGCGCCTTTATGCTCTCTGGCAGCCTGGAGAGAAGTGAATCGCGCAAGTTGATTTGAGCCTGATTCCTTAAGTCTTTTTGGGTTAGTTGCGTGGCCGGGCCAGATAGAACCAGGGGCGCTCGGACAACCCAGACCATGCTTCTGCTTTGCAGTTGATCCACTTGTGTTTTCTCGAATATCAGACTTGAATTAGCTGGGACTGAGTTCCTTCCAAACCTATCCAAACCCAAATTGAGGGATGCTATCAGCCGGCTGGGGCGGAAGATCCGTGGCATCGCGACCATTCCTTGTCCACATTGTGGGCGCGTTTTCCTTGTGGCCTCATTTATCGATGGAGGCGGTAGACTTCCTGTAGTGAAATGCATTGGGAGTGAGTGCTTTGAGAACGTTGTGGTTCGCTGATACGTGAAATCAGATCGACGGAACCCCCGGTTCTGTGGAGACCCCGATCGTGTGCCTATCCCAAGCGATTACCTGTGTTCCAGAGGCTGTAACTTCACGAGGAGTCGATGGTGAACGCATGTGAGCTCTTTGGCAAATTTTGCGATTAAGTCAGAGTGAAATGTGTCCGGGGCCAGGGATTTCAGTCCACCGCGATTTTCATGTGAATATGCGCTGTATTGTTGTCCTCTTTGAAGGCTTTCAGGTAGCAGTCGCATCCATAAGCATAGGCGGCCGGTCATCCACTTGTGACAGGGTTTGCGCACATGAGGCCAGCATCCACCAGCTACAAATGCCCCCCCCCCCCAAGTGTGCAGCTGCCAAACACGGTTCAGCAGTGTGCGACTGGACTGCATCTGACGTCGAAGCGGAGGAAGTGCTTCATCAGTGATCCTGAACAAACTGTGGGAGCTGCTTCATCAGTCCCCGTCCTACGCGACAGCCGCACCCACCCGGCACAATCGCAGCAGATGGTTGGACTGCATGCGCCGACGTATCACATTTTTGAGCGAATTTGGTACGAACATGTACAAGCGCGATGTCATTGTGGAGCTGAGCAGCCTGCGCGACATCGTCGATGCATCCAGCATTGCGTGCAAGGCCGTCACTCGTAACAGACGGTTCATTGAAAACACCTCGGAATTCTCCTTCTGGAAGCTCTAGTGCTGCTGTTCGTAAAGCATCCTTTCGCACGTTGGCTTCACTTCCCTACTTGACCACTTCCAAAACTGTTCTGGGCACCTTTCTGGTCTGCTGTTTTTTTTTTTGGGCCGTTGTATGCTGTCCGGTACTGAAGTCTCAGTGGCCAGCACCAACAAGGCTCAGCAAGGCAACATCATCTGCAGTCCGTGCTAAGCCCCTTATGCTTCGTGCCGCGCGCTGGTCACCTTCCCCGAGGACGCTCAGGCCTCCCGTGGAGGATACATTGGTCGATTGGGGGGGGTTGTTGTGTTTCAAGCGAACAGCACGGTGAATACACACCCGGCTTTTCCTGGAGTTAAGGGGGAATAGAATCAATTGTTGACGCTCCAGCTTTTCAGGACGATGCCCAACGAGGCTTAATTTTGATGTGCCCACCTTGCGCTGTCTCGTTTGCATGCCCCCATGAGAGTCCGTTCTGGGTTGTACAGTTGCGAAAGCAAAGAAACACTGTTGCAGTAGCACTACTGGCTTGTACAGGCAAGGACACCCTGCAACACTGTTTTGCGATGGGATCAAGTGTAGAGGATGAAGATGGGGTTTGCCGATGGCCGTGCACAAAGCAACGTGCTAGGTATGCTGCTTTTCGACATCCGTAGTTCCGCGTAGTTCTCACCATGTGGATTTGTGGGCCCGGTGGAGGCTTACATCTTACAGCATCCCGCCTCGCGGCCTTTGTCCAGTTTCTGTTTGTGCGCAAAGCGGATTCACAGAACATGACTGCTCGCACCTGGGGTCGATTGAAAGACGAAGGGTCACGCTGCTCAGTCCTGAACGATGGCAGGGCACGAGAGCTGGATAGAGATGGATAGGGATGGTAAGACTTGTCGGAGGCCAGAGGGATGCGGAGTCCCTTGGCCCTGGGACGCCCACCAGCATGTCACACATGGCTTCCTCGGAGGACCCGAGCAGATGCGACATCCATGCAGGCATTTGGACCTGATGTCACGTGTTGCACCGGATAGAGACATGCACTGGCAGGCGGCAGGTGCGGTGTCGTTTTGTCGGAGGTTTGACCAGTTCCGCCAGGCCTGTGCCCAAGCAAACCAGCAATGCCCGGACTGTCTTTTTTGGCAGTGTTGCAGTGTTTGCTTCACTTGTGGTTCGGTCTAGAGCTTGGTTTGCAGGCACGGCTTAGTATTCTATCGGATGGTCTGAGCTCTCTCGCTGCACCTGTCAACAAAAGGATGGCTTGCCGTAAGCGGGACTGTCTTTGCACTCGGTGCAGCTGGGATTTGTGGCTCGGAGATACGTGTGGGGACAGGCTGCGACGGCGAGCGGGCCCTTCGCAAATGTCCCCTCCGCAGTAAAGCACATGCCGAGCACGATCCGTCTTGGCATTGCTGACCTGGGACTTGTCACAATGTTGCCACCAACATTTCATTCGCCCACGCGGGATCCTTTTGCCAACGCAACTCCCACACTGACAGAACTTTGTTTCTGCTGCTGCGCTGCTCGGGATTGCACGGGCGAGAATCGTCAAATCGTCGGTAATGCTGAGATGCGGATACAGGTCTAGTTCACACAACCCTGGCCTTGGTGTGGTGCAAACTACACGATATCCAACTCAACGCTGCCAGTCAGGCAGTCGGCCATGCGACTCTGGACCTTGTTTCAATTCGTTTTATCGATTCTTTCAGGGTTCCTTGGACCCATTGGGTTCTCTCGTGCTTTGCCTGGCCTGGCCATGCCTTGCCTCGACCTCGCTGGACTCATGACATCTTCGCAGTCGTACGTCTTGTTTGTGTCCCAGCTCCATTGAGGAGATGCACGTGTCGACAAAGGGTTTTTTTGGTAGATTTCCGCACCCTTGGAGACATTACACTCGGCAGGCGTGGGACGAATTGTGCATATGACAGGGATGTGCCGTCCATGGGCCATGGAACGAAGTTCTCCGTTTTTCCTCAGCACATTTTGATGAGATTCGTCTGCGGCACGGAAGTTTGCTTCTTGACAGCTTGCAACTGTTTTGTTGTGTGTAGTCTTTGACTCCATCGTCTTAGGAGAACTATCGCCGCGCTATTTTCGAGGCCATACGGAACAATGCGCCCGCCTGAGCTTTGTCAATCAGTGCGAAGAGAAACGTGACAACACGACATGACATCCGAGGAAATGAGTGCCGGGAGGCGCTGAGTGCCTGCGGGTAAAGGTTTCACTGCCTTTTCCAGAGTCTCAAGCCACTGAAAGCAGTGTGTGTGTGTGTGGACTCGCAGTTCGCCTTTTGCAGAAAGCCCTCTCAGAAAGATATGTTTCGTCTTGCGGCCAGTGCAGATTAGGCTGTCTGCCGAAAGCTTGAAAGTTTGGGTCTGGAGGGAGGCAGCCACCATGCTCAAGTAGGGAAGTGAAGCGGAAGGCCGCGTGGCCCAGCACCCGTCCAGGCCCCTTCTTGGTGCATGCTGGCAACCGCAGGGCATGCGCTTGCTTCGCGTGTAAAGAGGTAAGATCATTCGAAGAAGGGAAGGAGCCACCTCCGAGTCCGACACATCTTAATATTTCCGGCCATCACGCAAACCTGCCGGAGACCGCAAGAACCTGAGCCGATTGTAGCGGGGATGCCTGCGCAAATTTGAGAAGAAATCTCGTCCAGATTTAGAAGTATTCGTGCCCTGTTGCCTGTAAGGGAGTCCGGCAGGCTAGCCCAACAATGCCGAAAACGTCGAAGCTGCGTACCGGCTGTTTACATGATACTCGACGATTCTCAAGAAAGCAAGCCGCATACTGGATTGGAGCAAAACCCAAGCTCCCTTTCCAGCTCATCCTTTGGATATGATTTCCCGTATGCGTTGCCCTCGAATGATGCAGAAGCATGGCGTTCTCTCCTTTCTGATTGCGCAAAGTTGCTGCCATATCTCACCTTGCTGTCGCCAGATGCCATATCCCGAACCATCGTGAATCTTACAAACACCGGTCCGGGTTTCACCGATTTGAATCCTTGAGCCTGCCATTTCCAGTGTTTCGCAGCTGCTAGAATGTTGAAACGACGCATGCCATGAATTTGGTACCAGAATGCGCCGGCCCAAACGTGTCGAACAGCATCGAAAAGTAAGCAGAGTTCAGGCTGTTGCCAACACCGCATCATGAACCTTATGCCAAGAGCTGCCCGTCTACGCGGGATTTGCAAGCTGATTCTTCAAAACTACACGGCATGAATCTGGTGTGGTTTTAACTGCTAGCTGCTAGCTTCAGCTCTGCCTTCTTTCAGTTAAAGCAGTGCTGCAACCGGTGAAAGCGAAGTCCGGATCAGCCATCACACGCCTCGGGCCACAGAAAGAAAAGAAGGCCCCAAGCCATAGCAAAGAATTTTACAGGGGATTACGCCATGTGAAGCCAGTTTTTGCACGGCTTATGCCAGCTTAGACTCCAGTGAGAGAGCACCTGTCGGTCTGCTGTGCGCAAGAACAGTTCCAAGTGGATCTCCCCAGGCTACCAAGACCACAGAAATGAGTCCAACGTGCGCTGTGGCAGAACGAGTGACCTGAGGACGCGCACAATGCTGTGGCGGGAACTGTATAGTGTACGCAGAATCCAATTTCCAAGATGTGGCTCACGCGATTCTGAATTCTGTGCCATCTTGCCGCTCGTGTAAGACATGTAGATTGGCTTCCCGAGTACTCGAGCTGTCGGCAAGTGACAAACTCCAAGCAGATGCTCATGTGGTTCTCGGGTACAGTCATCAAGATGGCCCCTTTCCTCGACCAGTACTGGGTTGATTGTGTCTGGCATGCACCATAGGATATCATGATGTTGATGAAGTGGTGCTTGGATGAAGCTTCGCGATGGATGGCCGATGGTGATGATGACCAGCGCAGAGTGGGTATAGTAGGCGTGCACGTGGTAGTGTTTCCTTGGTTTCCTCTAGGGTTTTATGCTCCTAAGTGGAGTGGACAACCGTTTCCAAAACATGTATTGAAGTTTACAGTGATGCAACTGGGTGTCCGGAGACGGGGTCGGCACGGGACTGTGGAAAGACGGCGGCTTTCCTCGAAAATGTTGATCGAGTGACTGCCGGGTACGTCGGCCAAGCCTTCGCTCATGTCTAGTCTAGTCCCGCATATATTCCTGAGTAAATCTGGTTGCACAAAGGCTGTGTTTTCAAGAATGTTGTGGCAGTTTGATAGTCCTTTCCTGAATTGGGCTTATAAGGACGTTGAGCTACAGACTTGCTGGCACCCGAAGATTGAAGGCCTCGACGAATGCTAGCCTTAGGCTAGACTGACAAAAAGTCCATTGAAAGTTTTTTGCATGTGAAGGGCAGAAGTTGTTCGAGGTGGCCCGGGCACGGCCAGCATGGCATGCCAATTCAGTGAAGGATGGAGTGGCTCGCCACTTAGCCTTGCAGCTTTGCAGCCTCCCGTCTTTGAGCCTTGAGTCTCGACAGGAACACCCATGTGGCAGCTTGCTCAGGGCCGTGAGGAAACCATGAGGAAGGCAGGATGGTGCAGGAAAACAGCGCATCATGATGCTTTGGCCACTCGGATGGCTGCAGGAAAGAGAGGCAAGAGAAGCTCAAGCGGGGGACGTGCTTGAAATTGATAACGAGGTCGCAGAGCAGCAGCTGGAATGTCTCCCTTCATCATGCGTGTGGCAGGCAGCAGGTTTTCGAAGCGTGTCGCTCCGAGATTCTGTTTTCAAGCTGAGTTCCACAACGCGGTTCAGTCTGAGGTCTTGTATGTGTCGAGAATGGTTGGAGACAAGTACGAGGACTCCAAGGTGCAGTCTCGGCACTGAACTGAGGGGTATCCCATGGCTTGCCGCCATGTGAGGTTCGGGGTCCTCGAAGGAAGACCCGAGCGCAAGCCATCAAGGAGTCTTGCAACTGCACGTGGGTGACACCCGTATAGATCCTTGATTGCCTTGGACAGTCTGCAGGATGGCCTCAGCTTGCGAAATGCCTGCCGCGACGCTCCAAAGGCTGGAGAAGTGTAATTGCAGGGGGTGCACCTTGCTCCGAACATTGTCATGCTTGAGCACACCTTCAGGACGCAAAGCTAGAAGCAGCACAGAGAAGGCTGCTGCCGTGGGTTTTGTCCGTACAGAAGCCCCGACCCTAGGCTACAGTAGGGTTGAGCTAGGTAAGGGAAATGGCCATGTCAAGGCTGCAGCAAGGGTAGATCGAGGGTGGGGGCAGGTACAGCGAGTGGGTGGGCCGAGCATTGAAATTCAGTGTTTTCAACCGTGTTGGCATACCCAAAGCAACATGCACCTAAGTGGGGGCATGTTGGTTTATTTTCGGGTTTGCAGGAGAGCCCGAGCTGACAAATTTGAGTGAGTTCTACCCCTATGGGGTTTCCCTAATCACACAGAAAGTAGCCAACACATTGCCATGAGGATTTTCGATCATTTTTGCATTTCGGGTCTGGGGGTCTTTTTTAGTCTGTTTCAACGATTACGGGCTTCCCAAAGGCACCCCGAACAAGCAACCAGCACACCAGCATTCGGGTTAGTTCTCGGGTTATGTTAAGCGGTTCATGTTAGGCAAACCTCACGGCCAGCTTTGGTGTCCCAAACCAAAGAACCCAACATTACATTAGCTTGCTGAGTTCGGCGGCTTCGAAGGGGCTACCCAAGTGATTACGGTTGAGATTTGGTGTTGGCGTGTTGAGGGCTTGACCCCTTGAAAGTGAGCAGCCCCTACGAACCTTGGACTTGCGCATCTCTCTTCTGCGGTTGCTTCGGACGAGTTCCCGGCGGTGCGACTTCTGTCAGCTGGGCGGGTGGGAAAAAACATTACATTAGCCAAACGTAGGCATGTTGGCCGTCATTGGCCTGCTCTTCGGGTTGGGTAACCACCAAATGGCAATTTTAGGTTTCAGCAGGGCAAAATACTGCAAGATACTGCAAGCGCAAACTCCTGTTCATCACCATCCAGCAAGTACATGACGAGCACTGGCACCCGCAGCCCGCGCGAACCCTCGTGGGCACCCGGGCCATGCCCGCAGCTCGCCCTGCTGGTTCGAGGAACGGGCATCGGGCATAGGGACCGACCACAACTACGACCACGTAGGGGACCACCGGGACTGCCCAGTGACAAAGCCACCAGAAGACCGCCAGGCAATGAACGGGAGACCACCAGCAGACCCGGTGAACAATAACGTTCATAATGACAACAACAATAACGATATCAATAACAATCAGATACGTTGCTAGCTCGTGGCTTCGGTTTAGTCCGCTCCTGACGCCACTGGACAAGTATGTGCAGACCCTGGCGGTCATGCAAAGTACCCACCTCGCTCGGCTCCTCAAGCTAGGCATCCCAGCTTCATTACCGACGAATGTCGTACATATTCTGCTGCGCATCAGAAGAAGGGTGGTCTTGACGCTGCTCGCTATCACCCTGCGATGGAGCATAGTCGATAGCTGCATTCGCCGCAAATGGCTGTATTTGGGACATGTTCTCCGACTGCGCAGGTCTGATGTACCGCATGTGGCGTTCACTCTGGGTTCTCATCAGGGTAGTGGTGACGTTCCCCCAGTTCGACAACATCGTACTGGTCCCTGGCACTCCTATGTTAAGTAGCTGCTGCTGCTCAGCAAAGGGATGTCTGGAGGGCCGCAGCCGATGCTGTAGTACAACAGGAAGAACGGCCTTGGAGCATTGCCCACGAGACCTTGTGGACACACTGGGCTCAACCTGTCAAGCTGCACCTGCCTTGGCTGCTGTACATGTACGTTCAGATCATTCATGCACAGTCCGTCTTCATGTGGGTTGATCAAACACATGGCGCGCAGCAGTACACTGCGACGGGTCATACATTGACGTCCTCTTGCACTGAGTTGTGTGGTTACCTGCAATTTGGCTATGCTCCACTCATTGTTGCGGTGTTGGCCACGAGCGACGTCATAGAAGTCGCACTTCCGACACTCGTGAAGTACATGAATGAACAGTCTCAGTCAACTGGATTCGTGATGCAGTTTAAGGTCGTACCTGATGCTTTTTCCTCGCGTGCTGTTGAAGTCATCTTTCAGTGATAGTGATACAGAGTTTCATTCACGTGCAATCGTCATGTGTGCTGGCATTCCAACAAGTCCAATGCTTCAAAATAACAACAGCCTTTACAATAAGAAGAACAATAACACTAATCATAGTATCCGGCAAATGTCTGTAGATGTCTTTCGCTTTCAGTTTGCAGCTACAACAAGCAATAAAACAGCACCGCGAGAAGTCCGCTCATCAGGCTGGCCGTGACAACATCGACCCTGAACTTCGTTCGCGGGAGAACATCGCTGACTTGTTTCTGACCGGCGACATCCCAGCGAGAGGCAACACCCATAGAGACTTTTTACAGAAACGACGGAAACTTCAAAAGATGTCGAAGATGCCGCCCGTGTATATGGCACCGATCCCGATGTGGAATCCAAACACAAATCAACGGGAAGTTCAATCGCTGGCATTTCTGCTTCCATACGACAGGGTGTTTGCGATGGCGAAATGGAGTAATGATCCGTTTTGCAGACAAACACCCGCAGAGAACAAGCACATCCGGCTACCGCTCACCCTGTTAAAGAAGAACTTCTTCCTCAAGAGTGGCGAAACAATCCATGTTATTCTCAAGGCCCTATGCGGGAGTTTTCATGCATGCTTGCAGAATTCTTTCCCGACAGTTGACGGACATGGCCATGAACATTCGTCTAACTGGAGACGACAAATATCAGTTTGGTATGTTCTCGGAGATTCGTGGGAGATTGGCTATGCTACAAACAGACTTTCGGTTTGTTGAATTGGGCAGAGGCTTCTTGCCACTGTTGTTGGCGATGCCGTTGCACCGTTCGGCACATGGGAGAACTTGGCACAGGCGCATCCTGGCGATTGCAACCTGCGAGTTGGGAGGAATTGCTCATGTTCTTTTTGGAAAGGCGGTCCAAGGAACATATTTCTCCAGAATATACAGTAGTCTCCCTGGTATGGATTCCACCACATTTGTGGTGGATTGCCGACTTTGCCGGCAAGGTTATGTTTATCCTAGCTGACCGGCAGTTTGCAGGCAACTCCTTCGAGGAAAGACTAGTCGCTCTCTGGCTCGATCTGCGACAGTGGTATAGGGCCACGAATTCCGAAAACCAGTTGGGGTCCATCACGGCCACAATGATCCGTGCCTTCCTCACAGAAGGCTGCAGTTCGGGAAGCTGCTGTGCAGCTCGACCTGTATTACCAACAGCTCTCGCCTGAAGTTTTCGACCCTGATGTTTTGAGGAGTCCCTGCAATCACTTTTTGCTGCTATGCACAGCGCTGGAGGAGACAGTGGGCGAGCTCGAGAGCAGGTGGCGATTCAAGCCGAAATTCCATATGTTTCAGCATTGCTTTGAAGAATCACAGAGTCCACCATCTCTCTTTTGCGCGTATACGGATGAAACTTGGGGAGGCAAGAGATCAGCCAGATGGATAAAAAGCGAGGCGGCACCAAGGCTGCCCTGAACTTGTCCATGAATGTTTTGACGAAATTTCGGGCCTAGAACAAGGTGCCTGAGTCGTGATCTTCGCTCCGTGCCCGTGCAAAAGATCTGCAGATCCTATGACATTACATATTCATACAGTTTTCATACAAATAAACGTCGATAATTTTTTTTACTCTGTTTCTATACATTGATTCATTCACTAGTTTTCTTCGTGCTATATTTTAGTATTTGTCCTGGTGATCTTTCCGATTTTCTACACATTGCAGGCATGCATATCGGATCGAACAACAGGGAATTATACGTTCGATTTTTTCGAGATTGCCGGCCAAAACACCGTATTCTCTTGGAGTCGGACAGATCTGTTGCAAACAGAACTATGCTCAATTTTTGCTGCTTTGTTGCAAAGCATTGGAAATTGAGATGCCCGTGCTTGTTCCTTGTGTAAGGGGGGATCCTCGCCCCTTATGATGTGTATCTGTGATGCATAAAAAAACTTATTTAAATCAGGTGTGTGTTTCCACGCCACATGTAACGAACACCTTGTTTATCATTCATTTTTCAATAAGCGCCATACGCTTTTATAACATACATTTTTACGATGCGGGCAATGCCGTCTGGGTTCCTCGGCGTCAGCGCACGTCCGAATCCGACTTTCTTGCTTGGGAGGGGTCAAGGCATCCCCGCTCCGACCACCAGATGCTCCGTGCGCTTCTTGCCGGTGGTGATGATCCGCCCGGCCCGTCCTGTGTTTTCAACATCCAGGGCCCGCTCGAGGCGGTAATGAGGAGGTGCCTGGACATATTATTCGCCACCGCCCTGGCGATGGTTGACCTTGTGCGTCTTGCCGTGATCAAGCGCTTCAACGACAAGTTCGTGACGATGGCGTTGGCGGTTCCGTCCGACGGCTCTCTCCGTCCGCCTTCTCTTCAGGAGGCAGTCTTCGTCGGCCGCACCGTGTGGCAGTCCGTCTCGCCACTCTTTGGCCGCCAGCATCAATGAGGTAGTCTTTTGCCGTCGCGACATGTCTTCCGTTGTGCAACCCCGCCCCAAGCCCTGCGGATGCCACAGGTGCCACAGCGTGAAGCATGCAATTGGCAAATGCAAGAAAGCTAATCGAAAGTATTACTTCCATGGCTGTCCGGTGGCTCTTGCGTCCGGTAATCCGTGTGGCCCGCTGAAGGCAAAGGTTGCACAGGAGGTGTTTCCTCCGTCGTCGGGGACTGCTTCCGTGCCACGCACTGCTCACCTTTCTAAGGCACCAGGAGTGTCGGTTCCCGATCGTCTTCCGCTTCTCCGTCTTCTGGATTTATGTGCAGGCGCGAGTTCGCCAGTTACCAATGCGGTTGTTTCACGAGGCCTGGGTGCGGGTGCTTTTCGTCCGGTGGATTTTCTGACCGCCGGACGTGTGGACTTGCTTGATGATGGGACCTCTTCCATGCTTCTCCGCCTTGCGCTTCCCGGGTCCGTCTGCGTCCTGGAGATGTTGGTTGGATCCTCATGTTATGGCGTGGTGCCGCTCGCATGCCCCCTTTGGCGCATCTGTGGCTGCACGTTCACATAGAATTTCCGTCCCTAAGGTTTTTCTCCAATTCCGACCGGGTGCTATCTTTCGGCTCATCTTGCCCGCGTCAGCCCGATTTTCATCCCTCCCTCCTCGAGCAACGTTCCGCTGATGGCACTTTCCTCACGCGCCATACCGGGCTGACCTTGCCCCCCCCTTTCTTACTCCGAATCCCCGTCCGTCTGCTCGTGGACTTCTTTCGTTCCTGCATCAGCCTGCTGGCCTGCGCCGCCAGGTCGGGTTGAAGATGGCACTGGTCTTTGCAGCCGTGCGACCCCTTTTCCTCCCACCTTATCCGATGTGCTGGGGCCGCTAGGCAAGGCCTGGGTCAAGCGTTTGCTTGATTCCGGTTTGTGCTCGATCGTTGCCAGTCGGTTGCCTCCGGCGCTTCTTTTTCCGACCCTCCACTTCATGTGGACTCTGAGCGCAGTTGGACTTCCTTGCTCTCCGTCCTTTGGCATCGCCTATCGCTGCTCAGCGGCGATCCAGATTCCGGCTACTTCCATCTCCTTCAATCTGCTGTTCCTCTTGGTACCGGATCCATAATTCCGCCCTGCAAGGTCATGCGTCCGCGACGCCGGACTCTGCTCGCCTGCCGCTGAAACACTGTCAGTCAGCGTGGAAGCCATCGACAAAGCAGAAATTGCCGACGCCTTGCTTGCCAAGGAAGTTGAGGCCGGTTGGATTGCCGAAGTCGAAGGTGGCGATTGTGAACTCGGTCGTCGCTGCTCCGTTTCCTCCGTTGGCAAACTCGGTGTTGTCACTGTGCCCGGCCACCCGCCCCGTCTCGTGGTGGATAGCCTTAGCATCGTCTCGGTTGTGACCTCCGATTCCAACACCCATTTCGATAGTGGCCTACCACAGAGACAAGCTCTACTACTACCAACGCACTACTTTGAATGTGTGAGCTCCCTCTGTTGGTCTCGTTGGGCCGGTATCCTCCTCCGTCTGATAAAACGGTTGATCCGTGTCCGTCATTCCGGCCTCATCTATGTGGATGACTTCCTTACACTTACACTGTTGAACCGACTTTCGGCACCCTCGTGGGCTTCCGTCATCCGAATTCTGTTTTTGGGCATCAAGGTTCCTGTCCTGCGTAAGGCTTCCCTTACTCCGTCCGTGGTGTGGTTCGGCTGTTCGCCTTGAACCAGTGAAGCTTCTGCGCTTGCAGACATTACTTCGCTCTCTTTTATCCTGCCGTGATTGCTCGGTCCGCGACGGTGAGCGTGCCATTGGGAAGCTACTTTGGTTGTCTTCCTTGTTCCGGTGCTTCCGACCCTCCCTCGCACCGCTTTATGCGGACCAGCGCGCGTTCGTTCCGGTTCTCACAGATGTCGTATGAGGAACGCTTATGTGTGTAGGTTGACCTTCTGCTGACGCGTCCAATCGGCATCTTCACCATACCCGTGGGCTCCAAACTTTTGTGGGTTGGTCAGACTGCCCTGGCCACTCGTTCCGACTTGACTCGTGTGGTGCCCGATGCTCTCCTTGGGGCCATAGCCGTAGTGCGTCTGTCCGACACGTCCAAAGAAGTGCTAAAGATGTGGCTGGACTTGGCCACTGCTGGTTCCGATGTTCGATCGTTGCTCCTTCCGCTCTTGTTTGATTGCACTGCATTCGCAGATGCATGCGCTGACGAAATGTCTGCCGGCATGGGTGGCTGTGTCAGTGTTCCGGATTCCCGTTCAGCTTTTCTTTCAGGTTCGGTTCAGCCGGGCGGAACTTTGTGGACTTTTTCCGTGGCTTCCGTCCGATTGTTCTGCTCAATCCTTTATTCCGACTTCGGATCTTGCCGCTCAAGGGGCTCTCCTTTGCATCCTTCACCGCTTGTTGGGTGTTAGTCACTTACCTTGCCATGTTGTTTTCCGCTCCGACAATCCGCGGAGCCGCCATCTTGCAAGGGCCTCACTATGGACTATGGTGCGGGCATCTTCAATCACACCGCAGATTTAGCGGGGATCCGACCCCGCCTACTGAGCCATTTTCCGTGGACTGGTCCCTTCTGTCCTGCCCGTCCGGCTGCAGTTATCTCCTTCCTTCCCCTGCGACCTTCGAGGGCTACCTCGCCCCGTAGCGTCTCTTTCTTCGCCGTTGCTTGATTTCGCTTCTGGGCGGTTCCCCGTCAGGTCAAGCTGGTCGGCTCGATGTATGTTGGCACCGCCACAAAAGGTTCGGACACAGACTCCGCCTGCTGCTCCGTACTCGTCCGTACCGAGGTAGCTTTGCCGACCTCCGGTGGCTTTGGTGTTCCAATGCCCATGTCCGTTGTCCGTTCTCACATTAGTCTGCAGAGCTTTACAGCGGCTGGGCCCGACCGCCGCAAAAGGCTCGGACAGAGACTCCGTGTGCTGCTCCGTTCCCGTCCGTACCGAGGTAGCTTTGCCGACCTCCGGAATTCCTAACTCTTTAGGGTAACGGACTAGTCATAACGAACGTCCCTGAGCGGGATGTGTTATGTTTGTGTAAGACGCAACGGCAACGGACCGCCTCCGCCCGTAGCCACAGGCTCTCAGCACAGTCGCTTGCACTTTCTTTCCCGCCACCGTCTTGGTGCATCATGGTGCCCCTTGCACATCCGTCCGCTTGTGCAGCAGCAGTGGGCTTTTGGACTTTGGTGTTCATATGCCCACGTCCTTTGTCCGTTCTCACATTAGTCTGCAGAGTTTCACAGCGGCTGCGCCCGACCGCCGCAAAAGGTTCGGACACAGACTCTGTCTGCTGCTCCGTTCCCGTCCGTACCGGGGTAGCTTTGCCGACCTCCGGACTTCAATGCAACGGTTCAAAAAGAAAGGGTTCTGTCCGAGGGTGTTGCACCAACTGCCGGAGCCCAGACTCCGTAGGGTAACGGACTAGTTATAGCGAACCGGCAGCTTGCACGTTGGTGGTGGTACTGCGGTGGTGCTGAGCTGGTGCATAATCTTTCGTGGTATAATCTTTCGTGGTGGTATGGCAGTGTTTTCGTCCTTTGCGATGTTGGACCTTCAGAAGAACATTGATGATGTGACGTAAGATTCATCCCAGCAATCTTTCTAGAAACATGGTTGCAGCCCGAATTTGACGGAACACCTGCCATGTAGACCTTTGGAGCAAAAAGATATGGCTACTCGGAGGCGACATCGTCTTCAAAAGGTTTCCAATGTCTAGGATTTTGTCATCGCCCTTTACCGAGTTGTAGTCAAAAGAGCCGAGCCTTTGGTTTTTTGTCGAAAACGGATCCGTCAATGTTCGCATCTTAATGTTTTCTCAGAGATCTGCGCTGCCCAGCGGCGGCCTACCTCTTCAGAACGGGTGTGCTGACGCAACTTCGAATCCGTCAATTTCGAATCCGTGGAAGTTTTGCGATGTGTTTTGATAACTTTTGATTATTTGGGTTTTCCCAGTTTTCCCAAAGCACCCAAAAGTGACCAAGGAGAGGCAAGGGTTGAGCATGCCCTGCTGCCCGCAAGCCTGCACTTACTGTCGCCCTAGCCTCTTTGTAGGCTTCCTTTGAAGCTTACCCCTAATAATACACTACGTCGGTAGGCCTTGTCGTCAGGTTTACCCTAGGCCAGGGCGCAGGGCTTCTATATCTTGGCGGCATGCCGTCATCAGCAGATGTGAGAAACAATTTGGCGCGCAGGTCGGTAGAGTTGATGTATACGTTCTGGAAGCCAGAGGCGCGTACAAGACCCACATCTTGCAGCATCGCACACACGGACAAGCCTCAAGCTGCAAGGAGCTTCCCAAAGAGGACTTTGATTTCGAAGAGTCGGTGGAAAAGCCAATGAGGCCCAGCAATGTCTTGTGATTGCAGTTGCTGACAAGAAAGTGCAGCAGATCCTAACATGTTGCCATACATTGTTGTTGTAGTTCCCTTCTGCCCGTTTTGGCGCACGATGGGGCGGGGTTCGGACTCTGCTCATCGTCAGCGGTCCAATATATCATCTGCACTTCTGAACACAGTCCTTGTTTTAGCATGCGTTACCTGTTTTGCCCCGCCCCCTCAATCACGCCCCGGGTCGAGATCCGGCCAGACTTGAGCCATCCTGAACCCATTGGGCAAAGGTTGGGTTTTGAACGCACCCAAGCGTTGCGGTACTTACAACCGCTACGTTCTTCATGATTTTCAATCCTTCGAAGTATAGAGCTGGCTGTTTGACTATTTGTTTATCACGTCCACTGCGAAGCTTCTTGCGGAGGTTGCGCCAACTCCAGCAGCCTTTACTAGTGGGATGCCGGGTGGGAATCGCCAGGAAAGACGTCTGGCGGCAGGATTATGCCCCACCCAAACTTTACATGAATTGGACAACATACTTTGATTGAGGCTCCAAATGAGCTCAAATAGATTTGATTGGGGCATGCTGTCAAAGTGTGAGCCGGAAAACCTGGATCAAAATTTTAAGCACTTTTGCGGTGGCTTTCGGCAAGAGCTTGCAATTGCTTGCGAAGAGACTTTAGCTAGATCCTTGAACACATGCTTGAAAGAAGTTTCGGCCACGTGCTTCTTCAAGCGAACGTTGTCTTGACACACGAGGGCAACACCTGCCGTGTACTGTGGCGTCTTTCTTTCCAGTTCGTATACATGTATATATGTATATATGTATATATGTATATATGTATATATGTATATATGTATATATGTTGTATTTTTATATGTATATATGTAGATATGTATGTATGTATACATGTGTATATTTCTATAGTCACATATTTATGTAAATATGTATATGTGTATATATGTACATATGTTTCTGTGTGTATATGTATATATGTGTATATATGCATGTATATATATATATATATATCTGTGTATGTATGTATATGTGTGTATATATGTTTTTATGTGTATATTATATGTGTATGTATGTGTATATATGTCTATATTTATATGTGTTTACTTGTGTGTGCGTATATGTGTTTGTGTGTATTCGTGTATGTGTGTTTATGTGCACGTGTGTATGTATATGTGTTTATGTGCACATGTGTATATGTGTATATGTGTAAATGTGTATATGTGTATCTGTGTGTTTATGTGTTATATGAATGTATGTACTTGCGTATTTATGTGTTTATGTAGAAACGTATGAACCCCCCTTGAGTTACCCACCAGTTTTCGTGTAAATTCCGTCTGTTCTGCCCCTGACTACTCCCCTCTCACTTATCTTCCAGTTCAAAAGGTGTGTCTGTGTATATTCTCATCCCTAGTATGTCTGCGAAACTACAACAAAACAACAGATGCTACAGTACATGCTTGCGCACGTGTTGAGGGCAATGGCAGCAGTCCTGATGCATCCAGAGTGTTGAAGTTAAATCCACCCCTGAGGCCTATTGAATCCAAATGAATTCAACAGGGCTGTCGGATTGAAGATTGATGATTGAAGATGCCCTGGGAAAGTTTTCTGTGAGATCTTCAATCTTCAATGTTCAATCGGACAGCCCTATTTAATTCAACAGGCCTCGCACTGCTGCACTAAGGCTCCATCTCGCCGTGTCTCCATGTCACTTACGCTAAACCCTGCGCTCTGAGTTAATCCACTCGATGAGCCCTAACCCCTGCAGCCCGAATGAAACCCAACTACGGTTTAGGGTGAAACGTTCATTGCCTAGCTCATATCTAAAGCTGCAACCTCCAAGCCCCGGAGCACCAAATCCCAAACTCCCAAAGCAAGGGTCAGCTTCTTCAAATATAGGATCCCCACGTAAGGCTCCAAGGTCATAGAAATCAACAGAGTGAGCATGTGCCAGAAATTTTGTTGTAAGGAATGCGTAGTACATGATCACATACCACAAAAGCCGACAAACCTTAGTGCACCTTCTACACCGTGCAGATAACTTCTTGCCACAAGCTACGCCGTTCGTGTATAAATCCTTGGTGTGCAACTTTTTGTTTAAGTACGGTAATATCTTTCTGGCTACGGGAGATACAGGGTTTCTGCGCCTAACACACACACAGACATAGTTTTTTCATGTTATTTTTCAACCATGTAGTAACAGCTGCAGCAGCGACAACATCAAGACTGCAGCAATATCGCATAGTCGACTACATATTCACAAGCACGAGCTTTTGCATTTGCGTCAGATACAAATGGATATCAAGTATCAAGTATACAGTGTCGCCACTTACACAGACCAATGCTGACCCGACGATCTCTGTACACAGATGTATATACACGCATATAGGCACATTCCAGATAGCATTGAATATTCCCGCGAGATCTTGAAATCTTACAAAGAAAATATCTAGAACCAAATGTTTTTAGAAATCTACGTACGTCTGCAGTGTTAGTGCAAATGTGTTTGCCTAGTTTGCATAGAATGCCTCTGTATATAGGAGTATTCTTCATACAGGTAGGATTCATCGGGGTTTTATGATGGATTTAGAATTCTGTAGAGATCTATAGGGTTCTATAAACGACGTTTAAGGCTTCTATGAGTAACCTATATAGTGTATACTTTGGATGTAAAAACGTTGCGGAAAGGCAATTTTAGAGCTAATGTATATACGATATATGTACATCGATGTTTAGTGTTTAGGAGTCTCAGAAGACCACGGGCCTCAATATAGAAGCCCCAAGTAGTAGGATCCTTATCGTAAGGACCCCTTACAGAGGTGCCCCTACCTGTTAAGAAACCTCCAATTAGTTCTATGAAGGCATCTCATCATTTAAAAGGTGCGCCTGCCGGGAGGACCCTTTCTATCGCATTCTTGAAGCAATGAGGCGACTGTCAGTTCTTCCCTGAAACCTTGGTCTTTCGGGGGGCTAGCATATATGGTGCCCCCTGAAAAGACATACAATAATTCCCGTCCATGGTCTTTGGGGATGTTGGGGGGCATGGTACCAATCCCAACCCCCTCCGTACAATCGGTGAGATCTTCAATCCGGGATGCGTCGCAGCCCGGGCAATGGGCCAGTTCGGTCAGTTCCACCCAAACAGGGTGGATAACCGGGGAGGGGGGGGTGGTAGCATGTGTATAATTATATATGTAGACATGTACTTATATATACGCATTGGGTGGCGCAGACGCATTGCGAAGACGCATTGGGTGGCGCAGATGCATTGCGAAGACACATGTGCATTGGATAGGTGAAGACGCATTGCGAAGACACATTGGATAGGCGAAGAATGGCGCAGATGCATTGCGAAGACGCCTTGGGGTAGCGCAGACGGCTTCAGGAGACACATTCCGAGGCTACGGACCAGGTAGGCGCAGACGCATTGCGAAGCTGCTTTCACGACATAACAGTCACGATCAGAACACATGCATGACTCGCATGACAGTTTACTGAGCATGGGTTCCGCAAGAGATCTGATGTTAAAAGCAAGGGCTATCCATCAGTCCAAGGCTCCATCCTGAGAGATCCCGTTGTATAAGGGTTCGGATCATGAGTGGTGGGTGCGTCCATTGGTTGTGTGGCCCACAATACCAAAACAACCCACCTCCCAACTCCATCTCCATACGTGCTCCTTATTGAGGGGAGGAGCACGTATGGAACTGGCTCACTCTGTATCTTCTATCAGAAGTACCGTAGGCGTCCTCACTTTATCAGCGCCGCCCCCACCAGTCCAAGGCTTAATCCCGGAGTTCAGGGTTTGTCAGAGTTCTGATTTAAAACCTAGTGGCGCCCCAGCAGTGAAAGGCTCCATCCTCGGAGTTCAAATCTTGTGAGAGTCCTGATTTAAGATCAGGGGCGCCCCATCAGTGGCCTTCAAGCTTTGTAAGAGTTCTGATTTCGAAATCAGGGGAGCCCAATCAGCCAAAGGCTCCACTCTCGGAGTTCAAGGCTTGTAAAAGTTCTGATTTGAAAATCAGGGGTGCCCGATCAGTCCAAGGCCCCAGCTTCGGAGTTCAAGATCTATAAGAGTTCTGAACGAAAAATCAGGGGTGCCCATCAGTCCAAAGCCTTTTTCTCGGAGTTCAACATCTATAAGAGTTCTGATTTTGAAATCAGGGGCACTCCATCAGCCCAAGGCCCCACCCTCGGAGTTCAAGAATCAAGAGTTTTGATTTAAAAATCGGGGGCGCGCCGTCAGTCCAAGGCCTTATCCTCAGAGGTCAGGATCTATCAGAGTTCTGTTGGTAAACTCAGCGGCGCAACGTCAGTGCAAGGCTCTATATCCTTGGAGTTCAAGATCTATAAGAGTTCTAATTTAAACATCAGCATCAGTCCAAGGCCTTATCCTCAGAGTTCAAGATGTATAAGAGTTCTGATTTATCAGTCCAAGGTTTTATCCTCGGAGTTCAAGATCTATAAGCGTTCTGATTTAAAAATCAAGGGCGCCCCATCAGTCCAAGGCCCTTAAGAGTTCTGCTTTCGATATCGGCGGCGGGGCCCAATCAGTCAAAGGCTCCACCCTCGGATTCGTGTAAAAGTTCTGATTTAAAAATCAGGGGTGCCCATCAGTCCAAGGCCCCACCTTCGGAGTTCAAGATCTATAAGAGTTCTGAACGAAAAATCAGGGGTGCCCATCAGTGCAAGGCCCTTTTCTCGGAGATCACCATCTATAAGAGTTCTGATTTGAAAATCAGGGGCGCTTCATCAGTCCAAGGCCCCATCCTCGGAGTTCAAGATCTGCAAGAGTTCTGATTTAAAAACCAGAACGCGCCATCAGTCCAAGGCCTTCTCAGCCTTATCCTCGGAGTTCAAGATCTATAAGACAAGAGTTCTGATTTGAAAAGTGCCTCATCACTTCAAGGCCTGTTTCTCGGAGTTCAAGATCATGAAAAGTTCTGACTTAAAAATTTAGGGGCACGCCATCAGTGCAAGCCCCCTCTCGGGGTTCAGGATCTATAACAGTTCTGATTTAAGGATCAGGGGCGCTCCATCTGTCCAGTTCAAGATCTGTAAAGGTTATGATTTAAGAATCTTGGGTGCCCAAGGCCCCACCCTCGGAGATCAGGATCTGTAAGGGTTCTTTTTTGCACATCAGGGGGGCGCCATCAAAATTCAAGGCCTTATCCTCAGAGTTCAATATCAGAGTTCTGTTTTTAAAAATCAGGGGCGCGCCATCAGTTTATAGGCGCAATTCCAGCTCCAATCGGCGCAATGGGCGCATTCCGGCGCAATCCGCGCATTTTGTCGCAATCAGTGCATTCCAGCACATGTCCAGCTACGGCCACTGAGCTCGCGCGAAAGAGCTTACAGCATCTGCAGCCACAAACTGCCACTCGGGGCACGAGCTTTAAGTTGAATTCAGGCAATTGGATCACGGCTTCGAGGACTCCAGGCTGTCAGAGTTGAGCCCTTGTCGGTAGGCTTTGTAGGGCCTGGGGCTATAAGGTGTAGGAGGACACCCTGCGCGACCATGTGCAAAAACTAGAGCCTCAACACTCCAAGATTCCTGACCCCATCTGACCCCAGGATTTAGGGATGGGGAACCCGAAATCCTATATCCTAAATTGCAAGCCTGCTAGCTTTCGGGGTTTGGCCATGGCTCCTGACCTCAGGATTGAGGGATGCCGCACCCTTGCGTGTGTGCATCAGAATCAGGGCCTGGGCTCTGGCATCAGATCCATGGGCCTCGGGTAATGTGGCTTCACAATCCGGCGTCACGACCCAATTCGGCGTCACCACCTGATGCGGCGTCAGCTATTCGGCGTCACCACCTAATGCGGCGTCACCAATCCGGCGTCACCACCTAATGCAGCGTCAACAGTTCGGCGTCACCACCTAATGTGGCGTCAGGAATTCGGCGTCTACACCCAATGCAGCTTCACAATTCGTCGTCACCACCCAGTGCGGCGTCAAGAAACAATTCGGCGTCACAACCCAATTCGGCGTCAGGGGACAATTCGGCGTCAGAATGTGGCGTCACAATTCGGCGTCACCTAAAGCAATGTGGCTGAGAGCGAAGTAATTATAGAGTAGTTGAGTCAGTTGTCACCCCGCACAGACGTGATAGATAAAGGGCACCTCTGCAATCTAGAGAATGTAGGGTTCTTTAAGGGGTCTTGCAGGGGTTCAAGAAGGGGCCTGTAAGTGATTTAGTGTTAACCACAGAGAGGATGATTGGCCTGATCTTTTCGTTTATAGAATCTTCAACGCCCAAACTTGCAAAGCCCCCGAGACGCCATAAAACACGCAGCGTCTAAGACTTACTATTTCTCTCATGGACTCTTCAAAAAGAGAAGTGAGCGCCTGAGCCCCAGTCCTATCAAGCACGTCTGGCAAGTCCGAGTTGCGAGAGTGTCAAGCAATGCGGCTTCAGGAATTTGGATTCGGCGTCAGGTCGTTTGCCACACTCCCCCATGCGGCCGCCCTCTGTATATATGTATACGAACATGTATACATGTATTTATGTACATATGTAGATAAGTAGATACGTAGATACAACGATATGTATATATGTATATATGTATATATGTATATATGTATATATGTATATATATGTATATATGTATATATGTATATATATATATATGTATATGTATATATATGTATATATGTATATATGTATATATGTATATATGTATATATGTATATATATGTATATATGTATATATGTATATATGTATATATGTATATATCTATATATCTATATATCTATATATGTATATATGTATATATGTATATATGTATATTTGTATATATGTTTTTCTGCAAATACGTATATACGTATATATGTATAGATGTATATATATATATATATCTATATATATATGTACATGTGTGTATAGGTGTATAGGTATATTTGTATATATGTATATATGTATATATGTATATATGTATATATGTTTTTTCTGTATATACGTATATATGTATAGATGTATATACGTATATATGTATATATGTACATATGTATATATGTATTTATGTATTTATGTATACATGTATATATGTATATATGTATATATGTATCTATGTATATATGTGTATATGTATATATGTATATATGTATATATGTATATATGTATATATGTACATATGTGTATAGGTGTATATGCATATGCATATATGTATATATGTATATTTGTATATAATTGTATGAATGAATGAATGAATGTATGAATGTATATATGTATGTATATGGCTATATTTATATGTATGAATGAACGAATGAATGTATATATATATGTGCATATGTACATATGTATCTATATATATATACATATGTATACATATGTATATATATATGTATATATATATATGTAATTCTGTAAATATGTATATGTATACATATATATATATGTAATTATGTGTATATGTGTAGATGTGTATGTGTATATGTTTCTATGTGTATGGGTTTCTATGTATATATGTGTATTTGTATATGTGCATATATGCTTTATTTGTGTATGTGTCTGTATGTATATATGTATGAATGTGGAGATGTAGATGTGTGGATGCGTAGATATGTATATAAGTATAAATGTATATATGCATATATGTTTGTATATATGTTAATATGTATATATGTATGTATGAGTACATGTGTATAAATGTCTATATGTTTATTTGTATGTAAGTTTATATGCGTATATATGTATATATGTGTATCGATGTGTATATGTGTATATATGTATGTATGTATGTATATAGTCATATATGTATATACGTAAATACGTAGATATATGTATATACGTACATATGTATATTTGTGTTTATGTAAATATTTATTTATTTATATGTATATATGTATATATGCATATATGCGTATATGTATATATGTATACATGTATACATGTATACATGTTTATATGTATATATGTGTTCATATGTATAGATGTGTTTATATGTATATATGTGTTTATATGTATATATGTGTTTATATGTATATATGTGTTTATATGTTTATATGTATATATGTGTTTGTGTATTTCGGTATATAAGTGTGTATATGTGTATATGGGTATATATGTTTATACGTGTTTATGTATTTATGTATTTGTGTGTGTATGTATTTACTTTTATATTACATAGTATATAGGTACAGGTGTATATGCAGAAGTGTATATGCTCATATGTGTATATGTGTGTGTTTATAAGTGTACCTGTGTGTATGTGTAGCTGTTTACATGTGTATGTGTACATGTGTATATGTCTATATATGTATGTGCATGTGTATGTTCATGTCTATGTATATGTATATGTATATGTATTTGTGTATGTATACGTATATGTCTACGTATATGTATATCGATCGATCGATATCGTGTGTGGATTGTCGTTTCGTCTGTTTTGCAGGAAGCAGGATTGTGATCTTTTCAGAAGCTAGGCCGCGAATGACAGAGCACCACAGAACATTGTGGTGTTTTGGACTGTTGTGGTTCATGTCTGCAGGGCTCCGTGAGCCTGAACCGTCTTCATGCCTGTGGTGTGAACACATTCTGTCGTTTAGTTCTCGGAAGCAGCATCTAGCAGATGCACAGTCAGAAAGGCATTGTTGAATCGGTTGAAGACAAGTGTTAGTGAAGTCTGTAATTGACATGTGGGTTTGTGCTCCCCATTCCGTCTGCAGGCTGCGCTTGGCAAGAAAACCGCGCGGAAACGGTTGGCAGCGAGTGGGTGACAAGGCCTCGGTGAGCTGAGTTTTGCTGCTGCCATAGGATGTCATGGGCAGTAGGTAATGCTTGCGAACACGAACATGATGCGTGCTACTGCTACTTGTTGCTAGGCAGAACTGAAATTGGCAGTCGTTGGTGTTGCGCGGTTGTAGCCCCTTGGTTCGGGAAGCCATGTTCGTTCGTCTTGCGTTGCAGCTTCGAGGGAGGCGGCGATTCGCACAAAGTTTAAGCAGATGGCAGCACTTCCTCGACGAGCTGGATGGCAAAGGGGCCAACGAATGCTTTCCCGCGCCTGAGCAGCGATAGTTCTCTGTGGTACGACGGTGTAGAAGAAGCTCGGTGGGAACGCATTGGGGAGCCCAAAGCCTCCCGAGTAAGCGCCTGTGCAGGATCTTCCGAGTTACAGCCGCGCCGTGCAGTCGTGTGGCAGAGCCAAGAGATGGGACTATGCATTGCAGCTGCTGTCGTCAATACAAAACCAAGGAATAGATTCGATGTTCTGCACGACCGTCATTGGAGCCTGCAGGCATGCAGCGGCATGGGAACCAGCCTTGGCCATGTTGCATCAACTGGAGACGGGTGCTTTGGGCATTCAGCCAACGGTGCACCACTACGGAGCGGTCGCTAGCTGCTTGGAGTTTGTCGGGAACTGGGAAAAGGCCCTGGCCTTGACGCGATCCTTGCAGTCCCATGGACTGATGCCTAGCGTGCAGTTCTGTGGGGCCATTATTACCGCATGTGAGAAGTCCTGTCAGTGGGAGCGGGCCCTTTCGCTTCTCAGACTCATGGGCGAATTGTCCGCAGGTCCCGATGTTATGGCATTTAACACGTCTATAGCAGCTTGCGGAAAGGGTCGACGATGGAAAGATGCCGTGTTGCTCTTGGCAGAGATGTCTGCGTCGGAACTTTTACCTTCTGTGGTAACTAACAGCATTGCCTGGTGCTCAGCCTGGTCTGAGTTTTGCTTTTGGTTTTGCAAAGCGACTGCACCAAACTGTGAGGCCTTTGCTCGCACGGTTCGACTGAGGTCATGAGTGCTTTGGAGAGATCAAGGCAGTGGATGCTGGCAGTTCTGATCATGGATGGAATTCTTGCACGTGGGTTGGAAGCCGATTACATCACATGGAATTCGGTTATCAGTGCGTGTGAGTCGGGTTCGCAGTGGGCGCAGGCATTGCGCATGTTGCACAGAGCGCGCTTGTGTTTCGTTGCGGACCCGAGTGGCATGCCACAGAACCTGAAGCGTGGCACGAATTCGGTCATAAGTTCCTGTGGTAAAGCAAGCCGATGGCCTTTGGGAATCCAACTTCTGCGCGTGATGCGAGAGGATGGACCTGATGGAGACATGGAACCTGGCCAGAAGCCGGCCAGGCACATGGACATTCTCTGCTTCAACTCTTTGCTGCTTCAGATGAATGGTGCCCACTGGAAGATTGCGGCATGCCTGCTGCAAGAGATGATGCTTCTCAACCTTTCATCGGATTTGACGACGTACAGGGGTTGTACCGCTGTTTTCCAGGAAGGCGCCTGCCACAGTAGATTCTGGTATCAAATCGCCCAGTCTGCTCTTGAGCTTCCTCGAGCTCTTCGCTGTGTCGAACGATTCCGGCAGGAGGAACATGCCATTGAAGTGGCGCTGACTGCAAGCCGACTGCGAGGGCTACACTGCTTGCCTCTTCATACGGATCGGATGATCCAACGCGTCGTCGAGGCTCCGGCCAGGGCCTCCTTGTCGCTCCTTTCGCACTGGTCTGCTGCACGGCTGCCCAGGACTTGTTTTTGTGCTTTTGTTATGCTCGACGTGCAAAGAATGACTTCTTCTACAAGTTGCGCTATGTGGTCAGATAGTGTGATAGTAAGGTTCGACATCTTGCGACATGCCCTCCTCAACATCGTGTGCATGACAAAGTGCTTGGAACCTGCAGCAGTATTGGTCCAGACTTTGTGCGCTACTGCTTGGAAGCTGGAAGCCTGATTGTATTGCAAAGACACTTCGTTCGCTGATGAAGGAATGCAATACGGTAGAACTTTGCTTTTGTTTCTCTGTTTTGGGACCACCCATATCTCTGAGTGGATGCGGGTGCAGAAATTGCCGACACTCATTGGCTACCCTCCTTCGCGGGTCCAGCTGATTTGTGACCTGAAGATTCAAGATTCGCACATGCTCGCATGAAGTGCCGCCCTGTTTCAGGGAGCCCCAGCTGGGATTCTTTTGGGTGGGCAGGGCCGAAGGCAGGCAATCCTGACCATCAGTCGTAGCTTGTGACGTTGCTTTCTCTTGACCGGCCTCGCTTGTGGAAAAGACCTCAGGGTTTGGGAGGCCGTGGACCATGTTCCGAAATTTTCCCCTTATGCTTTAGCCACGCAGGTGACACCAAGCTGTTATTTTGAGGCTATGACGAGTCGGAATTTTCATTTTCATTCGGTGCAGGGCTTTGCTTATGTTGCAAGGTTTTTTTGTAGACTGCAGTAGACACCACTCCCACAGAATCCCCATCTGTGCTTGTTTGCAGGAGTTCTTCAAACACTGCAGCGCTCCAATGGCTTTCGATCCCGTGAAGGGTCGCTACTTGAAGATAGACGCCGAAACAAACTCGCGTCTCAGCACAAAGCTTGTGTTTTCCGACTTCTGCAGCAGGGTGAGGTTGTCGTATGGGCTTTCAGGGCAAAAATGTTGCATAAGCAGGTATATCGATTGTGATGTTCCTCACGATCCCATCGAGTACTCGGTGTCGGTGAGCGTCGGTGCTTCGTTGGTTGGACAGACTGACGAGGCCAGGGGGCATCTTAGAGCGATGGTACAGGTGGCCACACCCGCTCCAAATTTCGCGGAGTGGCGACTTCAGGATCTCAATGCGCCGGACAGGCCCAGAACCATGCTCCTCAAGGCTGCAGCTATGTGCCATGTTGAGAGAATGCTTGGCAGAAGACTTGCAGAGCATGCAGGAATTAGTCAAGACTGGTGCTGCCATGAAGACTCCGCTGTTCTTCCTGGACCAGAGACTTGGCCGAATGAGCATGCAAGCAAGATGCCACTAACAGGCACAGCAGAACGTGTTTCCGGGCCAATTCTTCGGTTCGGACACCGAACTCGGTCCCCATGGGCAGCCACTCGTAGGCCGTCGTAGGCATTGGTGCTTGCAATATCGTGCCAGAGCTAAGATCAGCTAAGCAAAGCGTGCCCTACAAAGCGGTCTCGTTTGACTGCTTTTTGGATTTGCCAGCTTGTTGGTCATGTAGCCTACAGAATGCAAACCCTTGCGCCTTGCAAAGATAGAGTTGCCGCAATGCCATCTGCATCTCATAGAGTCTGCCATAAACTCGCGGCTTGTCTGGCATGTGGCGTGACAAGCTTCTCCGCCTGAGAAATAGAAATGTCAGAGGAAGCTCTGTGAGCCAGTGTCTTTCTGCACTCCCGTACATCCCGTAGACGCTCAAGGACTCCTCGAAAGTCCGCAAATATGAAGGTGAAAGGTGGCCGAGAGGGAAGAACTCGAGAGCAGACTGTCGTCGGAGTGCTATGCACGACCAGACACCGCAGGTGTCGGCGCCTGCAAACTCTAAGAAGAAGTCTGTGTGCAAAGCAACCAATGCCTTGCAACTTCATGAGTAGGCAAAATCTCCTTTACGACAGGTTCGAGCCCAGCCGAAGCTGTGAGCCGAACCACACCATATCTTTTTCGCAGCATGTCCCGGCATTGTCGTCTGGCCACTAGAAGCTCGGTTATCGCGTAATGCGAAGCGGAGCCGCAGCTGAACCTACGAATTGCAATACTCTGATTTTTTCCCAAGAAGAGGCAGCGAAAGGCCAGCACGGAAATCTCATGACTTCCTGAAGCCGCGAACCTTGCTGACAGTAGGCCGGCGGCGTGTTTTGCAATGTTTGACGGAGTGCGTGGTTGGGACCTTACCAGAGCAAAACTGCTGGGCTGTCCCGCATGAAGTTGGGCCTGAGGTGGAGCAGCTGTGGAGTGGTGTTCGAAACATTTGCACACCAAGCTCCTCCCACAACTCAGTGCTCGGAGCTCATGCATTTTTCTAGGCGTTTGCTTTGCTTTAGTGTGCTGGTTCCTCCAGGCGTCGATCACCTACTGGCATGATGCGGACCTGAGGTTGGCCTGAGCTTAGCCAGGCAAACTTCGACTCAGGATTTACCATGTCTGCTCTGGTCCAGGGGACTCCTTCGTTCGATTCTAGCAGAGCTGGATGCAATTGCCTCGGGCATTCTGGAGTTGTTAGCCACCTTGCTTGACGGCGGACATTGTTTGAGGTCCAGCTTGTGCAGCAAGCCGGTTGCTGCTGGGAAGGTGTTTCCATCGCAGTGGCTCCTGACTCAATGCGAGCAAGTCTCATGGAGAGGTTGTTTGCCGCTTCAGCAATTCTGAGGCCTTGCTGCTCGGAGATCGCTTAGTCGTCACGGCCCCAAGATCGATTAACTTTGCGAAAATGTCGGTGTCTGCGGCAGGTAGCAAGTCTGGGTGGAACCCATGCCTTGGTTGCATGCTCGATTACACTCGTCGCCGATCAGCATAGAGAGCCCAAGCGATTCCCTGTCTGGGCAGGTTGCTGCCCCAGACGGCCGCTGGCGGTCTCTGGATGGGAGACATGTGGCATCTTCGGCAGAGGAACAAGCTCGCAGCAAGGTGCACAGGGAAGGTTAGAAACAGGTTTCATGGCAAACTCGATGGCATACAAGAGGCGCTTGGTGCGGAGATTGTCGGAGAAGAAAAAGGTAAAGGAGTCGTCGGTGCCCCTTTTGTCGGGATGCCCAGCAGTCGCGTCGCGAACCACACACTGCATAAACCAACGAAGTTTGACGCAAAGGTGCAAAAGTCGGTGAGATCAAGAGACTGGCAAGTTGTTGAAGATGCCACTGCAGAGGAGGAGGTCCAGCTGGCGTATGAGATAGCTGGTCGGAGTTCGAACGTCTTGTGTCGGCATGTGGCGAGGTCACGAGAGTTCTTGACCGGACATCGGACTGCTTCGCTACTCTGGGTCTCGGACCAGAGGCAGCCTCGTGGGTTAGAGTACTGTTGCAGTTTGCTTTACATGTTGCGCATCACGGCCGGGTATGAAGGACAAGATCGACGGCAAAGCAGCTCGCTCCTGCTACAAAAAGCTGGCCCTCAAGGTGCTTTGATGTGCCTTGCGTCGTTGGCTAGCTGTGTGGCCCGAATCCTTTGCGTGCCTAAAGTGATGTCACCGCGACATTCGTCTTTCGCTAGCATCCAATGCACAGCCCTTGTTCTCGAGCAATGGTCGGAGGGAGAGGAGGGGGAGACCAGTCGGGCATGTTCGAGTGTTCCTTCCGATTCAACAAGTTTGGTCGACGTTTCGATCGTGGTCTGAGCTTGCGGGCATTGTTCGTCTGACTGGTCGCATGGTCTCGAGGGTTGCAACCCAGACAGCATTGCACATAGCTGCGCATAGCTCTCTGCGCAATGGCCTGTGGCCAATAAGTTAGCTGATCGTGCAGAGAGTATGTAGCCGAATGTTTTTATTGGGGAGGGAGGCGTTCAAGTAAAGCCGGCTTACTTCGGGATTGCGCACCATGGTCGTCATGCTGCATTGATCGAGTCTCACCATGTGCACGGCACATCTACTGTATGAAGCTTCAACGATCATGACGTGCACCATGGTGGAGTATCTGTCGATGTTCCAAACGTGTAAATGAAACATGGTCGCCGGATTGGAGTGGTGTTCCACGCAGTTGTGAGATGCATGAGAAGTTGAATGCTGTGAGGACCAACCACATATTCACACTCACACTCACACTCTCTCTCTCTCTCTGTTGGGAGCGGGCCATGGTGGATGACCGACGCTAGATGTAAAGCTTGCTGTGAATTGCTATTTATGGCTGTTCAGGCCGTGAAATGCATGTTGGCCGAAGCACTGCTAGTCTTGCCAGCCGGCAAGCGGTCCTGCTGGATACCAGCTTAGGTACTCCACTGACATAGCAAGTACAGGAAGGCACATCCACCTGCCTTTCCTACTGGCGCCCGTAGTGTCGTTACACAAAGTGGGGCGCAAGTGCTGTGTGCTGCATGAAAATTTCATGCAAGATGTTGGGTGTGACCCCCCGCTTCCAACGAGAACAGAGACATCATGACCTCTGCCTTCGTGCTAGTTTGAACTACGGCATTTTGGACATAGTCAATGTCGATCATCGAGGTGTCCCTTCCGTTTGGGCAGCTCTTGACAAAAGCCTCAGATACCCATGTGGCACAACTCCCAAAGAGCGAGCTCCGTATCGATTTCATTCTTTTCTCTCTTCCGAGCATGTCTCACCGTGACGATCGAGTACTTGAAGGCTCGGATGAGGTCCTGGGGTCGGATCATTGCGCGACTACCGTGACTCTTCAGCACAAGCGACAATTAGGATGATTAGGACAAGGATATCCCATATGCGTCACCTTATAAAACGAAGCCCAATAGGGTATATCCCGGTAAAATGTTTCTGTTTATGTCCTTTGTGGGGCCCCTAGATGCCCCTAGTGCAGTCACTTCAAAAGTTAGGCAGGCATATGTTTCGAAATGGCAAGTGGTGGACGGATGCCCTTGCCTTCATTGCGAGCTGCGGCAAGCTTGTTGAGGATCTCGAGCTCGGCATGCGTGATCTTCAGATGAGTGATGTACAACAGCTTGCGAATGCGTGCTCCAACCGAATCTCCAGTTGCAGATATTTTGGCTCTCCAGAAATCAAATGGCTCAGCAACGACGAGTGCCGAAGGGAAGAGCAGCCTGTACGCAAGGCTCGTACTGTACGACAGCAGGGGAGTCTGCAAGGCGATTTCAGGCCTGCGAATAGACACCCAGTGAAAGTGCTTTAAAAGGCCTGGCCATGGCTATGTTCCTCACAAAGCAGGGCTCACTTTCGATCCTGGGCGATGGACTTTAGATGACATTCACTACAAAGCACGGCGCCGATGGGATCTCATACGAGGCCATCCAAATTCTTGTGCAGTCGGAGCAGCTAGGTCTACTGTACAGGTTGTCAGCATGTGTAACGACGTTCTTCGCGGGCTTAGGCCCGTTCCTATATCTTGGCTAGTGAGCCATGTCATTGCCGAAAATGGCATGCCCCACCTCGCCTGCTGATCTTAGACTTATTGTCTTGTCCACAACGGTGGCCAAGGTTTGCACCAAAGCTCTCATGCTGCTCTTACGGCCCGGCCCGAAGTACACAGCATCAGTGCTAGCCAGGTTAGTGGCATCCCGGGCCGACAAACTCGCGGCATGTGCCGTCTAACAAGCAGGGCGCCTAGCTTAGGAATACGTTCGCCGGCATATATATAGTGTTGAAGTTGCACGTCACCGTGGCTTTTGACAGCGTCTCACATGAAGCGGTGGCAGCTTTTATGGCATCAGCTAAAGGGTCCAAAGAAGCAGAACTACTCTTTGAAATCATCACGAAGATCGCAACGTGTCTTGGTCGTCAGGGAACCGAATGGGTTCAACAGCTGTTCCAAGTATCCTGCAGTGGTGCAGCTACTCAGACGAGATTTTCCCAGGTGCGTCGATTTCTTCCTCTCACGACGACGGCTTCGAGCGTAGGGGTTGGGGGATCAACGTCATGCGGCTGTGTCGGGAAATCTGGGGGCTGTTTCACCAAAGCGAGGCTTTGTCTGAAGACGACTCGCGTGTGAGGTTTGTGCGGCACATCCCGGTCCACTCCTGGGCCTGCTTAGCAAGAATACAATATAATCAAGGCAGAAAGGGTGGCCGCCACCAGGCTGGGGATCCCTGCTCAGCCGGCGCCATACCGACCACCAACACTCCCCGCGTGGTAACCCCCAGCCTTTCGGAGTCCAGTTGAGTCGGGCGTGACACACCCAAGTCAGCTTCTTTACGCCGCATGCTGGCGTTGGTAGTGATCACTTGACCGGTGTGCCGAGGAACCCTGGCTCCCGATCGAACGCCACTGCGTGCAGCGCGGTAGGATGACCGTCCACATCCTTAGCATCGTCGTCATGCACGTCGCCAAGTTGCCTTCCTGCGCTGCCGGCCCGGTGGCCCTCGCCTCTTCCACAACTGCTTCTCTTGGCTTCTTGGAACACTCATCAAAAAAGCTGGCATGAAGGCCAGGGCTGAGAAAGCCAAAGCCACCTGAAAGGTTGGGCTCTTTGGCTTTATGAATCAACACGCCCAGCACTTTTCAAAGGATACAGAATGAAAGGAAAACAAAAGGCCAAGGAAATTTTTTGTGTGGTGACCTCAACCACTGGGGTAAGGAATGCCCAAAAGAAACAAGGCAAAATGTCAGCGGTGCCTGAGGATGAGAATCAGCATGGAAACGAATGGAACGAGAATTGGAATCAAGATGACTGGTCGAATGATTACCGGTCCTGGGATGAACCTCACTGGAATCAGCAGTGGATTGGCTCTCTTGATGATGGGTCCGGTGACTGGTCTTGGTACGATGACGACTGGAGTTATTTGCCTGAGGACTGGTCCTGGAACACTCAGCATTGGTGGAGTCCGGAGCCGCAGCAGAGCTCGAATGGTGCCTCGAGCTCACAAGCTAATGTCCCACAGGACGCCGCCAAGAATGAAACACTGCCCAATGTTTCAGCTGTGACTGTCGAACCTTCGGATCAGAAGTTGCGAAGACTGTCCGTGGTGCAAAGCCCGGATGGATGACCAACTTGTTCGTTGGAGCGTGCTTGTTGATTGGCACGTTGAGAGCTGGAGTGCCACCGTTGCCAACGAATAATTTGCCAAATTTTGCCAGAGAGTGATCCGATTGGGTTTGATGACAGCTTGGTAGAGTTGCGCACGCAAGCTGGGCTGGTCGACTAGACTTACTGGTCGACAGTGGTGCTTGTGTGAATTGTTGTCCGGAATGCTCTGCATCGGACTATCCGATGTTGCCGTTGAATGGTGCACCCTGACTGCCGAGCTTGTCTGGAAAGACATTGGATGTTCAAGATCGGAAGATTGTGCAGCTTGACTGTGGCAATGGCCGCTCGTTGAGCATGCGCTTTATTTGTGCACTGGCATACCGTTTCCACTTCAGTGTCGCACGACTGTTGTTGCAGGGTTTCGGGACTGCGATGGCGAAAGATTATCTTGCCCTGGATGACCCGACTGGTAACTCTGTGCCGCGTGCGACAAGGCCCACTGGCTGTACCTGACGCCGGCTGTCATTCCGAATGCCGTGGCGAACACGGCGAGGCTGGCAGCGAGCTGTTTGCCAGAGGTAAATGTCGGTAATGTCGAGAATGGAGCAAGAACTTGATGCTCTGGAGCTGCGTGGAGTGTCGGATGTGCATGACTGTTCGCTTGACCACCTTCGTCAGATTCGCGGCTAAGGAATGAGGGAATCGGATGGCTCTCGTTAGGACACCTGTGAAGTGAATGAGCCTGAGTTGAAGTTGATTCGGCATGTGAAGGTCTGGAGGAGAGAAACAATCGACCCAAAAATAAGATTGGCAAAGAGATTGCCAGCCCGTACATGTGTCGAGGCTGACTGGCGGAAGAGTGACCTTCAAGAAGTACAAAGACGGGTCGACTGGCACTGTCAGGGATGAGAATTTTTTGACATTGGCAAATACCAGGCCAGATGATCCCAAGGATTGGAAAGGACGGGTTGAATTCGGACTGAAGTGCAAGCCCCAACCGAGGCATGTGTCAATCTCGAGGACCCAGAGACTGCATCTCCAAGCACTGCTGATCGTTGGTTGGTGTTGCCTCGATATGTGTTGGATAAGATTGCGCCATGAATGGCGTGACGACTAACCCAATCACGAAGGCTGGGCCAGAATTGTTGCTGTCCCTTCCGAAAGTTCAAGTCACCCGTGCACGGGGTTCCTGAATTTCGTCCGCCTTCTTTACCGTAGTTTCAATATGGCAGCGTCGGCCTGTCATGGCCTGCAGCCTGCAGCAGGTAGTTCGTCGCACGAAGTGCAAGCTCGTCCATGTTTTCTCAACCTCCCACGAGGTGGCCGAGTCCTTCCAAGGTTTAGCAGCCGATCGTGCGGTTGGTGTTGTTGCCTGCGCATACAAGCACTTTAGTGACATCGTCAACGAATAACAGGAGAACGTGGCGAGGGCCAAGAATGCAAAATGCATACACGGGAACGCACGACGCTCTTCACTGTCGAGGAACTTCAAGCCATTCTCAAACGCTAGACTCCGCTAGGGCAGTGGCCAGGCAGAAAAGCTTGTGGGACAGACCAAGTGTCCCATGAAACTCTCAAGCTCCGAGGGCATGAAACCGTTCGATGATATGCCATGTAGCGAAAATCCCCGAGAAACTGGCCCAGCCACAAACATGGACATTGAGCTGCGCTTTCTTGAGTACGAGCCTCCCACTGCATCCAAACCCTCGACCGCCTCCAATGGCCGCGGCGGGAGGCAAGGAGTTGAACTAATTCTTAGTATTAGTTCTTCGCCGACTGGCCCGTGTGGCTCGGGATTGGGGCCTCGAAATGTACCTGGCCAAACTTGATATTCTTGATACACTCAAATGTCAAAGCCTTTGATGCCATCAACCAAGAAGCACTTGGTCCCCAGATTGTGCACGACGTTTCTCAAACGGGGGACCGACCAGAGGCGGCAAGATGAAGCAGATGAGATGAACATCATTTTCCGTTGGATGCATTCGAGTGCCACAGTCTACTGGCGTTTGCCATGGCTCGCCGGACAGTCCATTAAATTTGGCCGGATGGTATCCAAAAACCTTGAGCACGCAATCTTTCAATCCTAAAGACGGAAGCCCGAAACTGCCATTCGACCCCTTGAAGACGGGGGAGGCTGCATGGACGACGCATTCATTTGGTCCGCGAACGAGAGGCATATGCAGGCCATGCGGCGACATCCGACACTTCGAAACAATCTCCCACACAAAGGAGTGGATATCTACCCGAATCTACCACTCAAGACGGAGATTGTTGACAATCAATCTGGGGGAACCGCTTCTGAGGTTGCTGGAAGAAAGGCCCCATCCCAACTTCTACACTCTACATACAGCTACGGTCGATGCTCAAGTCGACATGGGCCCCCACAGAACCGCGGTAGGACGCACACTGTACGACGTGCACGATTTGTTTTGGAGGGCGTATTTTTTCACTCCCTTTTTTTTTTTTTGCTCCCTTTTTTTTTCTGTCCCCTTGGTCCCCTGGTCCTTTGGTCCCCTGGTCCTCTGGTCCCGTGGTCCTCTGGTCCCGTGGTCCTTTGGTCCCGTGGTCCCTTGNTATAACCCTATAACCCTAAACCCCCTAAACCCTATAACCCTATAACCCTAAACCCTATAACCCTAAACCCTATAACCCTAAACCCTATAACCCTATAACCCTATAACCCTATAACCCTATAACCCTAAACCCTATAACCCTAAACCCTATAACCCTATAACCCTAAACCCTATAACCCTAAACCCTATAACCCTAAACCCTATAACC
>BGNK01001968.1:45810-55810 GCA_003297005.1 Symbiodinium sp. clade A Y106
AACCCTATAAACCTAAACCCTAAACCCTATAACCCTAAACAGCAGCCAAGTTTGCTGTCTCCCCCCTCAGACCCCGAAGAGAGAGAAAAAAAAAAAGGGAGCAAAAAAAAACTGCACCCATTTGTTTTTCACCAACACGACGGGTCGCCATGATCTTTCGTTATCCTATCCCAAATTGGGGGCTCCTCGGGCATGTCAGTCGCGGCGATGAAGTTGCGTCAGTTGTGACGGCCTGCCCTGTGGTTTCTTCAATAACAGGCCCTGCTATAACCATCAACCATGAAGGTGAAGCCTCTGAAACCCCGAACACCCCATGGTCTTCTGAACCACGCAGCCCGAGCATCATGACATGCAGCCACAAGATTTCTGGAGCGCAGGGAGCACATAACCGTCGAAGGGCTTCCGCAGGATAGCTACGCGAAGTCAAGACGTCTACAGGTTGCCATTGTCGCTCACATTCTCGGACCGTAAGCATTCCAGGTCATCACTGACAGTCATGCGTTCGATGCGTTCGTAAAATGCTTACACCGTCCCAACCATTTGTGTTATGATTCGATGATTCGCTAGGTGCATCCAGACAAGGCGCCGGAGGAGCTCAAGGCACTGGCTGGCCAGATCTGTCCACGCATCCGTTTCATGAGTAGGTAGCACAGGCACGAGCCAAAGCGGCTTTTGAAAAAGTGGAGAAGGCAGCTGCAGACGTTGAAGTGTGTGGCCAAGCTGCCTCTTCGCCATTGTTTGCTCCTGCTGCTGATGAAGACCCAGGCATTCTGCGAAACGGATGTGGAGGCGACCGAATGCCTCCATCGCATCCTCCATGCTGCCTGCGGCCCAAGCGACGAGAAGCCTGTGCAAAGCCAAGTCATGCAGCTGTCAGTCAGGCCGGGCCAAGAAGAGCCTCCATGATGCGAGCCATTGGCTTGGGTACCATGCGTTCATCCCGTAATCTTGGCCGGCCAGATGTCTTGGATGGAGAGAGAAGAGAGAGAGAGAGAGAGAGTGGCCGGGGGGCTTCGCACGCCTCCTAAGCCCGGCGGAAGAGAGAGAGAGAGAGAGATACATACATAGATACAGTATACATACATATATATATATATACTCTATATATGTATATACTGTTTTCACTTCCCTCCACTGAGATGCGGTCTACCATGCTGTACGATCTGGAAACAATTCTACTTAACCACCACACCCGCACCAGCCCAGTGAACGCCTGCGAGGCAAGCTCTCCATGCCCGAGGGCAGTAGCAGTGGTAGTGGTTGTGGTCGTGGCGGTGGTGGTGGTGGTGGTGGTGGTGGTGGCGGTAACGTAGTGGTGGTAGTGGCGGTAGTGGTGGTCGTGGTGGTGGTAGTGGTAGTAGTAGTAGTAGTAGTAGTAGCAGCAGCAGTACTAGTAGTAGCAGCAGTAGTAGTAGCAGCAGCAGAAGTAGTAGCAGTATCAGTAGCAGTAGTAGTGGTGGTGGTGGTGGTGGTGGTGGTGGTGGTGGTGGTCGTAGTGGTGGTAGTGGTGATGGCAGTAGTGGCAGTGGCGGCAGTAGTAGTAGTAGCAGCAGTAGTAGTAGTAGTGGCAGTAGTAGCAGTAGTAGTAGTAGTAGTCGTAGTAGTAGTAGCAGCAGCAGTAGTAGTAGTAGCACGAGTACTAGTAGTACTAGTGGCAGTACTAGTAGTGATACTAGCAGTAGTAGTAGTAGTAGCAGCAGCAGCAGTAGTAGTAGTAGTCGTCGTCGTCGTAGTACTAGTAGTAGTAGTCGTGGTGGTGGTGGTGGTGGTGGTGGCAGTAGTGGCAGTGGTGGCAGTAGAAGTAGATTCAATAGTGCAGACTGTTCAGAGGGCTATCGCAAGGTGTCTGGAAGGTCAGGCAGCAGGTCAAGTGGCTTCAGACAAGTAAGACCTTCAGACCCACCACATGCTTCACAGTCGCTAGTTTCCTATGGACATTCCCTGTTTCTGTCGCCGTCCCTGAGCTCGTACAGCAACCTCGCTGACTCTTTGGTCTGCCGGGCCTGCAAATGGTGCAGGACCCGTCAGTTGTGCGTGCGAGTCGCATTAGGCACGAAGCGAAGTCTAATGTCTTCCCACAGTTAACTCGGATCGCATTTTATGGGCTCATGGCCTCGGGGTGATGTCTTCATGCGCGCCTGTGAGGGGAGTGTTTGGTTGTGTTGCGTGTGTCGTGGTCGATTAGAAGCGTCGGTCTACATTGCCTTATGACAGCAGCCGGACTCCCATCTCACACCCTCCCATCCAACTCTGAGCGCGTGGAACCGTGACCGTTCCTTTGTACCTTGGAGACGACAAACAGGAGTGGACAAGAAGGGAAGAAGCACTGTCGACGGTAGACACCAGGGCTCACGGCCGCCGAACTGGTTTCGAAGAAGAGTGATGCAGTGGTAGATCAAGATGGCCCGTTTCACAAGCGAGCTCCGAATATGTCATTCTCAAACATGAGTGCGATGAAACGTCATCTTCGGCAAGTGGCAGATTTTGTGTACATAGAGGTGCGCATTGCTTGAGGCCACAGCATTCGACGTCCTGGGCGTCTCGGAAGATTGCAGTCTTGAGGAGGCCATTGCTGCAGCTAACCTGTCATCTGCGAGTCTTGCCACAGAAACCCTGCGCGGAGCAGTGAATTACCTGCAGTTCCGCAGTATCATGCTTCCCTGACACATGTGTGGCATTTGCACGGCTTGGTAGGCTGGAAGACAGGGACGGGTCGTTGCCCCAGGTGTCAAGAAACCCTAAACACTGGCGTGCATCCTGCAATGAAGGATTTGAGAGAAACCATCATGAAGCTTGGCATGTTGACCGGCGGCAACTACGGCCATCCGGACCAGGACAGGAGCCACAGATGCATAGCACGGCGCAGTGACTCTTACTGGATCTTAGTATATGTTGCAGGCTGAAGCTGTGCGAATGATAGAAGAGGCCGCCGAAGCGATTGCGGTGCCGAGCTTGGAATGTGTTTTTCTACATAGTCTCGCCTGATCATGTTGTCGACATCAATGTCAACAGAGGCCTTGGAGGGTATGAAATGCGCCTAGTGGCAGAGATCATGCTGCCGTCCGTTGCGATGGCAAAACCTGCGCAACTTGAGGATACTCTGCTTTCTTTTTGGTTTATTGACTTGCTGAAATTTTTGCTGCCCAGCCACATGCAAACGATCCAGCCCGGGTTGCCGGGCAGGAAGGGCAACCCTGGTTGCAGAGATCCCACGTTGCTTTCTCGAAGAAATCCGGCGCTTCGAACCTTCTGAAATTCAAGCATTTGATCGGTCCAGGTTCACTGCCAAAGTGGCCCTTGGTGCAGCGCTTGACCCGACAAGCCTGCCGAGCAGATCCCTGCCTCCGAACGGGTATGCTGTCATCAAGCAATGCATCAAAGCGAGTGGGACCGGCGATCATCAGATCCCTTTGGACTCTGCCAGCGCAAGTGCCCCAAGTTGTCGGCGAGACGCAGCTCCACATCTGGCTTGTGAAGCCTCCCTGCGCTCGCACGGCATTGCGGCCATATCGAGAGAACCTATGCAAGAAACAGTGTGATGAGCTCAGGAAATGCATCCCCTCACGTTATTAAACATTAGGGGTGCGGGCCAAAACTCGAACTTAATGATCTGGGCGCTGAGACTGAGGGCATGCATCGATTGCTTAGTCTAGTATAGCCTTGCTTTACAGGGCCGCCAGTGGTGAGTTTCCAGGCAGTCTCGCGCTGGCTAGGTGTGGCCCAGTCTTCCGGTGGTGGAAACATCCAGATCCCTCCCTTCACAGCAAAGCCACGAATGTCGAATGTGGTGGCTAAGGAATGCAGGCATGGGTGAACGAGCAAAGCCAGCAAAGCAAGACTAGCTTGCGATCTGCGGGGGCTCTGATTCGAGTCAAGGGCAAGCGATGTGATTGATTGATTGATATATTGAGCGACTATCACCCGCTGCCGAGGAGCCTGCGGCTCTGACAGCGAGCAAAGGAGGCAGCAGCAGGACTCTCATTGCAAACCGCCAGAAAGAATCTGGAGCCTCCATGTTCCTGTCAGTTCAAGGTTTCTCGTCCCTCAAGCCCATCCAGGCCAGACGCTGAAGGAAATCGTGGAGACAGCAGAAGAAGACCAGACACCTACATGGGCACGAGCGCACGCAACCCGAGCACAACCCACGCACCACACACATGCACATAAGCGAGCCACTGCGCATGCACAGGCTCGCGCACAGACTCATTTTCTTCAAGGAAAATGCACACTGGTTCGTAGTTGCAAAATGATGGACGTTGTGAAATGTTTGCCACTCGATTCCAGTGGTTTGCAATACCTTTGTGTTTCAGCGTGCTGTGACACCCTAGTTGTCGTCGTCGTCGTGTGAGTCGTCATCTCCACACCTCATCCACAGGCTTCCCGAGGAGGTCTTCGTCGACCACCGCTCCCCGGGGGGCCCCGGTGGTCCCCTGCTGCAGAATCTTAATGATATACTTAACAAATGTGGTTGCAGAAGCAAGCTGACAAGTCGCTGTCATGTTGCAAGTAAATCACAGAACGAGAGGTGCTGTTACACATGTCTTGAGGTGTGTATTGTTCATCTGCAAACGATTGGAGAGTGACCTCTCTAAGTCCATGATCGAGGACCGTACACACACGGAGCCCGTTGTTGGGGGGCTGAAGGTTGAGCTGGCATTCCATGAGGGCTCGGTTGCTGCGGTGGTGCTGTTGAAACCATTGCTGTAAATGCCGGCTGCATCTGTGGCCCTGCTGCTGTGTGCGGGACTGAATAGCCGTGATGCTGCGGCTGTGGCATGGTATTTTGAAACATCGCTGGTGCCGCGGCTGCCGCGAAGTGCGGAGCTTGCCTTGCCACCGGCACGGAGGCGAACGGGTGGAACTGCATTGTTGTGCTTTGCAGCTGCAAAAAAAGGTGCCGTGCAAAAGAGTGCTTGCGAAAAACAGCAAATCCATCCAATAGTGCTTTGGAGTGCATTAGCACTTTACTGCATTAGGCCTTTACTGCATTCCAGAGCATGACACGTTCTAGCACGGTAGACCTTAGAGATGTCGTCTGGCAGAGTCAGAGTTGCGAGAGCGTAGCATGGCAGATGCATATGCAGACCTGTTGCAATCCGAACTGTGCAAAGGCGGAATAGAGAGGAGATCGCAGTAGAAATAGGCGAGACAGACTAGCCGGAGGTAGCTGCGCACACCGAGCCCTTTGGCTCTACCAGACGCGCACGCGCTCCTGACATGTCTCCCACACGTACGCGAAAGTGGGGGGAGAGGGTTCCTTGAAGCGAAGAGAAGGTTCCTTTGGCATCGCATCGAGTGGCTGAATACCTTATGGCTGAAAGAAGTTGAAGGGAAGAGAGAAAGAGAGGGAAAGAGAGAGGAGCTTCGTTAATGCAAACGGTGGACCGTCACACTGGCCCAATTATCTCGGGGGTTACCTGGTGCTGTGGTAGGTGCACTTTTGTCCCATGTGTTGAAGGTTCGGTGAAGCCAGTGAACCGTCCATGCTGCACCCACAGCACGTCTACAGCTCTGCACTGTTGCGGGAGAACCCTTTCTGCGCTTCTACCCTTGATTCTTATGGGTCTCTTTGTCATTTTACCAACAACTTTGAGAAGAAAGGGGGAATACTCGCCCAAACACACACGTGCAGAGCAGCTAGCCCACCCAAACATCTTCTGTACGACATGTCCTGATACGCATCTTGTTATTATTGGTGTGTCTTTGTTTGCACAAACATCGGGGGAAAGCTGCCTGAACTACACGTGAATTCAAATGTCCCCAAACGATGATGGATGACCGAAAACACATAGGGCATTAATCTATTGTGTTTCCTTTCGGTCATGAAATCATCGAATCTTCACTCCCCTCAAAAAGCCCGTTAAAACAAGGGGCGGGCCCTAGCGCCCGGGGGGCTTGACTCGCCCCTTAAGCCTGGGAGAAGAAGAGAAGAGGAGCTTCGTTTCGGGAGGTGCAAGAACGGACCCCCCCCTCATCGAGGAGTGCTTCATATCGAGACCACCACGGCGGGCGCCGTGACGGAAAGCCTGTGTTGACACACTTTCTTCAAAGTAGGGCACACTACATGGATGGGTTTGTAGTTGCAAAATGCTGGATGTTGTGACATACAAGTAGGGCTTTTTGCCACTCGATTTCAGTGGTTTGCAAGACCTTAGTGTCTCAGCGCTTGCTGTGACACCTTAGTGGTCGTCGTCGTCGTCGTCATCGTCGTTGTGCTAGTCGTCATCTCCACGCCTCATCCACGAGCTGGCACGACGGCCCCAAGTGCAATAACATACACAGGCTTCCCGAGGAGGTCTTCGTTGACCACCGCTCCCCGGGGGGCCCCGGTGGTCCTGCTGCAGAATCTTTTTGATATACTTAACAATGTGGTTGCAGAAGCAAGCTGACAAGTCGCTGTCATGTTGCAAGTAAATCACAGAACGAGAGGTGCTGTTACACATGTCTTGAGGTGTGTATTGTTCATCTGCAAAAGATTGGAAAGTGACCTCCCTGAGTCATTACAGATGCCCGTGCGTACACACGAGCGATCCGAGAGTTCTCTCCCGGTGTTGGACACTGGAGATAGTCGTTTCCTGAGCCCGTTTCAGAATTGGCTCGGGCACTGTCCCACGAGGCAGCCCTTCTTTTGGCTGCTCATGAAAGACACATCGGCCACGTATGTGGATGGGGAAGTTCTTCAACGGCACCTGGACATGTTCCTGTACTTTACGTTTAGGGGTTTGCAGACAGGAATGCACTCCATGGTGGGTTGCTGTGTTTGCGTGTACCGTCCTAGCACGCGCGAAGGGGGTCTCAGCGATCTGCAAAAAACGTTTACAGCAGTTGCGCCGGTGCGCCCTCTTGTGTGCAATGAAGCTATACGCATGAGTGAGAGAGAGAGGCGGATGTACCTCGCCCCATGCCCCTACTGTTTCAGCGGCAAAACGGGCATTGCTTCTGGTAGTTGGTATCCACCATGTCGGCCACAGCTTACATGTTGACATGCAGTCAAGCGCGAAATCATGGTCGGCCAATCTGTTCAGTCATTGCATCGTGGTTGGTTACTTTCCTGTCGGTCCCCATCTTCAGGCTACTTCTTGCGGTGTTTTGTGTCGACTGATGTTTGCAGTGGCTCTCGGTTTTGATCCAGGTCACTCGTGCCCTCGGCTTGAGAGACCTGAAGCTGCCTAGAAAAATTGTTTCATCGGAGCCGCAGGCAGGGGACACTTCGGAAAGTGGTGCTTCATGCGATTCCGCTTGCGTCCTCAGATAGACGTCATCCAGCTGGAGGCGCTGGGTTCGCTCGAGCCTTTGTTTTTGATATCTGAGTGCCTCTGCCACTGCGAGATGATGTTGTCTGTAGCAGAGGCACCACCTCGTGCTGCTCAGCGGTGTCCTTGGCTATCGCATTCCGCCGTCTAAGTGCCACTTCAGTTCACGCGCCTTTGGTTCATGTGTCGTCTGGCATGGGTAAAATTCCATCCAGACATGTTGAGTGAGCTTGGCTGTGGCGGGAATCAGGTGCCATGTTGCTCCAAGCCGCAAGCCCCAAAAACCCTAGGAGTTGTAGGAGTCGAAGTCCTTCAGACCCCGTGGGGCTGACCTGAAACTGCGACAAGTTGATGCCACTTTACGGGCTCTCGCAGAGGCGGAGGGATGCGGCCTTAAGATCGAACTTATTCTTCAGCCACCCACTGGTTGTGGGAATTCTTCCTTGATTCGGTGTGGCAAGCCAAGAAGATCAAGAGCGGACTGCCTGTGCAAGGCTCGGGCGCAACATCTTTGAGTGACCAGGAGGCTTCACATGGCAAGGGGTCTGTGCAAACAGCGTGCACGTTTGCAGCTGCAATCGGCGGTTTGCGTTGTAGCCCAGTGCTTCTCTTGCACATCGCCAGGTCATCGAACGAATCCGTGGTTTCTCAGGGCAACCCAAGGCTGTTGTTCAGACGCACCGTGGGCCCGCTGTGACAGCCTCTGAAACCAGCATTGAAACCAGGCCGGATCACTCCTGATCGCAGCTGATGCCGCAGCCAAAAATGCGGCGTGCGAGCCTCTCCAGCTGCTACAGAGTTGGCATTACCTGGCCACGGCGGCGGTAATCCATGATATCCTGGACTCGTTTTCAGGCAGAGCATCAGTGGGCCACAGCGATTCGGCTGCTGCATCGTCGGTGTCTTCGAGGTGTTACATCCGCTGCAGGTGCTCCACATGAGTTGTAAACAGTACCTGCACGTTCTGCAGGTCGGGTCAGGCTATGTCGAGCCAGCTGCGAAGAAGGCCAAGAAAGATGGCGGTGACAAGGCCGAATGCCAGAGTGCTGTCGGTTCTACTCGGATGAATTTGGGATAACATCGTCGGTGCTTTCCTTGGAAGGTCCGATGCAGACACATCCTTCTCAAGCACAAGGAGATTCGCCACATTCAGTGAGTGCAAGGTTTGGGTATGCTTCGTCTTGTGTGCTCTGTTCTTGGCAACTGTAAGGACCTGAAGCAAAAGATGGATCCGCAGGTTGGTGACGCGAGACTTATGAATCGATATGCGCGTACTGCATGCTTCGCAGCGGAATACAACGAAAACCCTGGCGACCTATAAGCCAAAAGTCAAAGTACAACCAAACTGAAGGCGCATCTGCGATCCAAGGGTCGGGGGCTTAGTGACTTAGTCAGAAACAGAATCAGAAGTGGTACGTGTGTCCGATGAGTTTCAGAGTTCGAGACTGGCTGCCCCAGACCGGCTCAAGAGGGCACATGCATGTGCATGTCGTTATTATATCATCCTGTGCTGTAGGTCACTTGGCAAAACCAAGCACTTAACCAAGTGAGGGACAAAGACTTCAATCCGGCCGCAGCAGGTTGCAGATGCGACAAAACAATGACAGGCTTGTCGTGGATTTTACATTGGCCTTTTAATGCATGGCATCACACTCGGCAGAGGATCCGGAGGTTGTCGCTTTCTGGAGCTTAGCGATTCTTCGTTCTACTGACTTGTTTTGTCAGGAAGGGATATGGGTTTGCCTTGTGTCTGTTAGTTAGGATTCGCGGTTGGCCAAGATTGTCAGAGCCTCTAACGGTTGATTTCTTAGAGAGAAGGGCCGCGCAGGACTTCTGGCAGCGGAAAGCCAAATCATGACCATCATCTGCTGTGTTGGTACGGGCTGTGTTTTTTGTGTGACGTTGTCACCTGTGCTGTGAGTTTTATGGGGTGTTTGGGAACTTACGGGTTTCTTTGCGCTGAACCGGCTCAGGCCAACAAGACGCCTGTCTATCGAGCGTGATATGACCTCGCGAAGCCACAATTTCTAGGGGCTGCGCCCACGGGCGGGCAGCGCTAGAAGCCTGGAGCAAGCGCATTTGGGGGCTTCCTAGCACGCACCCGCCCTCCGCCCAACCCCGCTGATCTGATGCTGATGATGCGCGCCCTTTGGGGGCTTCCGCAACCCACTCAAAAAACTGGCAATTCCTCACCTCGCGCCACCGGGCCGGTTGCGGGCACCCGAGTGCTCATGATGCTCGCCGGCTGGCCTGCATGGGCGCCATAGCCTGGGGAATGGCTGCGAAACGCGTGCGCGTTCCGAGAGGCCTCCGGACGAGGTCCCGCGCGGCCCAATGGAAAAACGAGGGTCCGATGAAGCAGGGTCGGCGGCACTGGGCGTCGTGGCTTTTTGCTTCGCATTTAGCTACAAGGCTAGACTTGGCCAAGCCGAGAACAAAAAGGACGCAAGCGCTCGGGGACCGAGCGCTGCCCGATTTAAGAGCCTCCGGCTCAAGCCGGAGTTAGAGGAAAGGACGTCAGGTTCGCCGACATGTCGGCTGCAGATTTTTCTGAGGATCCTCACCAGACCGTGAAAGCAGCACTAGGAATAGTCGGTCCTAGTCGTAGTCGTAGCGGCAGCAGAAGAAGTAGTAGTAGTAGTGGTGGTAGTAGTAGTAGTAGTGGTAGTAGTAGTGGTAGTAGTAGTAGTAGTAGTAGTAGTAGTAGTAGGTAGCAGTAGTAGTAGTAGCAGTAGTAGTAGTAGTAG